>JAXGGA010014257.1:0-32679 GCA_038373865.1 Uloborus plumipes | reverse complement strand
CATGATTATTGGAAGCTATAGTCAAGGGATGGTACTACCTCAAGAAGATCGAGTTCCGAGCTGCCACGTGGCACGACTGAGAAGGAAGATCGCCAAACCCTGCTTACGGCTGTGGCGCATCGTACTGTATCTGCTGCTGACATTCGAGCTGCAGTTGGTACCGTCGTAACCCAAAGAATGGTACGAAATCGCTTACTTTAAGGACAGCTCCGAGGCAGGGAGCCTGTAGCTGGTATTCCATTGACAGCAAACCATTGCCGTTTGCGACGGCAGTGGTGTCAAGACAGCTCACTGAAGGTTGGAGTGGAGATCTGTTGTAATTTCTGATGAAAACAGATTCTGCCTTGGTGCCAGTGATGGTCGTATGTTGGTCATAAGGATGTCAGGGGACCGCCTACATCCAAGCAGTCTGCTACCTAGACACATGGGACCTACTCCTGGAGTCATGGTCTCGGGAGCAATTTCCTAAGACAGCAGAAGCACTCTTGTGGTTATTCCAAACACACCGAGTGCGAATTCGTCGTCAGTCTAGTAATTCAACCTATAGTACAACCATTCATGAGTAGCATTCAAGGGGGAATTTTCCAACAGGAAAACGCTCACCCTCACACCGCTGCTGTAACGCAATGTGCTCTACAGAGTGTTGACATGTCACCATGACCAGCAAGATCACCAGATCTGTCTCCAATTGATCAGGTATGGGATATCTTTGGACGGCAACTCCAGCATCGTCCACAGTCAGCAATGACTGTCCTAATATTGACACAACAAGTGCAACAAGCATGGCACTAAGTGACATTCGGCGCCTGTATGACCTAATGCATGCACGCTTGCAGGCTTGCCTTCAAAATTCTGGAGGTTACACCGGCTGTTAAAGTAACATAATTTCACATTTGCACAGCATTTTCTTGAGCTTAAATTAGCCAGTGATCTTGTACATCTAATCAATTAAACATGTTAACTAGACCATTGCATTACCTAAATTTCATTACTCTACAGTAATTTTTTCTTGGTGTTGGGATTTTTTTCGCCAGTGTTGGTACTTTAAGAGGAGATAATTAGAATGTAAATTCACGAAACTTGAGGTGATTAAAAATAAGACCTTCTTTGAAAATTAGTTTCTGCCTAATGTAAAGGAATTGTAACTTCTTGGAGATTCCCCCCCAAAATGCAAATTCTGATCTTATGCTACAAGCAATTCCCATTTCATCAACAACTTTTTCTGCATTCTGCATGTAATATACTTGTATATAAAGTTGTACTTTAGTCATTGTCGTTAGCAACCAATTCTTAGGTCAAACATCTTTCTAGTCAAGGTTGATAATGGTGTTTCTATGGACGTCACATTTACAGGATCGGAGGTAAGGTACACAAAATCTTAAGCTATGCAAGTGGGAAAATAACCTTGGAGCAAAATTTAAGCGATTTAATTGTTGTCGCAGACAATTTTTCAACTTAATTTATCTACTCTCTCATCCCATCCTTGTTTTCCGTAGATAAAAATAACATAGGTCGTGGCTCCGAGAGAACTTTTTTAGACCAAAGTGTTGGTGAAAAATTTTCTTCTAATTGGCAAAGTCATTAATTTTCTTGTTTGAGCTGGAAATCAGACGTTGTGGAATGTTCCAATTATTACGGTTGCCGCAAGTCGAAGCTTAAATTGTGCCTAGTTCTCTAGAGGAATCTGGGCTACAAATAACAGTGGAGGAGAGGGCTAGACTGCTTCTTTGAAACACTCTTCAGTGCTGCTTGTCTTATAATTGATCTGCTCCGTAGACTCCATCAGCTAATTCAGGAAGTCTTGCATCAGTATCTAACTCAGACCTACAGCGTATACAAATATGGGTCAACAATAAGGAAGGTATTGGCGGGTACCACGTAGACTGCTCGAACTGAGAATGATACCTCCCCCCCCCCCCGATTAGCTCGTATATTTGTGTGCCGATTTAAGAAAGTGGCTCGCCCCCCTGAAGTAGCGTAGGGTACACGCATCTTCCCTCTTCATTCACTTGGCGTTTCCTTGTTCAGTAATACATGAGAAACAATAGCTATTTTTATTTATTTTTTTACAATAGAAAGAGAACAAAACATACCACACTAGCGTGATTACGAATCGAGCTCAATCCCTCCCAATAATACTAAAACGGTAATGAGTATAAGAAACAAAGTAGAGCTATATACAGGGTGTCCACTCCAATCGTGGACCAATAGCTAATTTATAAACCGTTAGAGATAAGCATATAGTTCATTTAGGAAAAAATCTCCAAATTGTGAAAGGAATTTTGGGTCTATTCAATGTTTTTCAAAAAATCAAATTTTGAAAGAGTTACGAAATTTAAATTTTTATACAGCCCCCCAGTCCTATCAATCATATTTCGTAAAACATTCTTGACACTGTAACGTTTAAAACTAAAAAAAAATCACTCCTCTACGACAAAAATTGACCGAGTTATGACGTTTTGAAAAATCAAGATTTTGAAGGATTTCGCGTACGGTCGCGTACGGTACGTTAAGTGATCTCTCGATGACGTCATGAAATAATGCAAAATCTTGATTTTTCAAAACGTCATAACTCGGTCAATTTTTGTCGTAGAACAGTGATTTTTTTTAAGTTTTAAACGTTACAGTGTCAAGAATGTTTTACTAAATATGAATGATAGGACTGGGGTGCTGTATAAAAATTTAAATTTCGTAACTCTTTCAAAATTTGATTTTTTGAAAAACATTGAATAGACCCAAAATTCCTTTCAAAATTTGGAGATTTTTTCCTAAATAAACTATATGCTTATCTCTAACGGTTTAAAAAATTAGCTATTGGTCCACGATTGGAGTGGACACCCTGTATAGTTGAGAAGTGAGAGCAATTCATTAAAGTACATATAAAACAGAAAAATTTCCAAAATACAAAATCGAAACTCACAAAAAAAAAGCGATTTATTTATTTATTTATTTAATTATTATTATTTTTTTTTTGAACCTTCTAACTTTCTGTACTGAGCCATCGAAGCACAAACAGCGTTTGAAAACGTTACTCGTTCAAAATCGCGCACCGCTGTGCTTGTGTTACATATTTTTAGAATCTTCATTTAATGTAGGCTTTTTAAATCAGTCAAAATGCCGCCCCCCCTGGCTGCTGCTCCCGTGGCAAGAGCCACTCCTACTAGCCCCTAGCTACGCCACTGTACACACATATATATTCTGTTTTATTTATATAGACTTTCATATCTGTATGGATTGTGATTTACAATATGTAGGAAAAGTTTTTTGTTTAATTTGTTGGTGGCAATGAAATTGCTTTTTCTTATATGCGTATCTGCTTTAAATTTCATTATTTTTTTTTTATTTATCGTGAGCCAAATTCCTCGTGGCGGGGTAAGTTGGAGTATATTTTCTTCTCTTATTTCATGTTTCTGTTAAACAATATACTTCATAAGCAACGAGTTTAAAACTCAGGGTGTTTAGTCTTAAAATTGCTGTTAAAAACCATAACATCTAAAAATTCTAACCTTGGTCTTCTCTAATTGTTTTCCTACACCAAAAGAATGCAAATTCTTGGAAAATTAATTTGATATTTTCAATGTAAAACTCTTGTTCCCTTACAGAAATGTCTGAAGAATGCTTTTGACGAAGCTATCTTGGCTGCTCTGAATCCTCCTCAGCGAAAAAAGCGTAGAACCAAGAAATGCTCTATTCTTTAAGAGATTTTTTTGAGAACTTCATATTATCTCATACTTTGTACAGGTTAATATTTTAAGTTTTAGGTTTTAAGTAAGTTAAAAAGAAATAAATAAATGTTTTGTAATATATATATGCCTTACTTTTCTTATCAACAGTGTTTACTCTTTTTTCTCTTTTACTTAGGTTTTTTTTCCCTTGAGGTTGATTAATCAAAATATTAATGGTTAATATTTCGGAATCTCAATCTTGATTGATACAGCGATCAAATCACCTTGCAAGATACATGTACGACGCAATGAGAATTCTGCTTGAACATTGTATTAATTTCTTCTTACAGTACAGTAGTAAAACCTACACTTTAAATGATTAAATTAAAATAATTTTAAAATATAGTTTTTAAAAAGTTCATACTAAAGTTTTACCTTGTTTTTGTTGCTGTATTGATAGCTGAAAGTTCTAGGTTAGTCAAGATCAACAAAAGATCTCTTAAATGGCCGACTACTGGAGCCTTTACCCTACTTCATAATGTACTTTAAATTAATTGAAAATAAGTTATGCTGTTAAGCTTCTTTAAAAGGAACTCATAAAGGGACCTTCAAATTCAATCGTCTTAACAGTGCTTACTCTTATCTATAAAATAATAAACAGCAAACAATGGGTTGGGATGCGGGTGCGCGCTTGTTAAATCCGCCTCTCCGAAAATCTTGTGGTTGGTCATTAGCAGGTATCATGAGTGCAGACTTGCTGGAAACTTTCCTTCCAACAGAACTAAATTTAATTGTGGTGGACAGGCAAATCTGCTATTTATCGGGGACAATTCAAACTCCTCCTCATTGGGGGAGGGGGGCAGGCTCAATAGTTCAAATGCCTCTCTCTTCTAATTTGATTCCTACTCTCAAAAGCAAAATAGGCTTAAGTTTTCTGAGTGATATTAACAACCACAACAACAGCTAATATCCAGTTTCAAGGTCTCGATTGTTATGAGTTATCAGCACAAATGTTCGCAGAATAGCTTGTTAAGTTTTAATGAACTTGAAATTGAGCTAGTTTGCTCAAGTTACGGGAGGAACATGTATAGAGCAGTAAATTCTCGTACACTGACGGAGAAGTGTGTGTAACTACATGCCATACCTGTAAAGTAAAGCTCTTCGGCCGAGAGAGATCCTGGTTTCAAAAAGAAATGTCAACTTTTACTGTTCTAAAACTACTTCCAACGAAAAAACAATGCTTGACACGTAAAAATCGTTAATGTTATTCAAATTGCGTGTTTTCGGTAGTTTTATTTAGATTGAAGAAAAAAACTATCGATGCGTGGGGATTGGTGGAAAAAAAAAGAAATCCGCGATAGCGACAGGCCTTCTCAACCACCCGACAGCATACAGCAAACGGGCGGGGATGAACTGAGCATGGGGAAGAAAATTCCTTGGAGTTATATGGACAAGGTTGCGCCATGTAATATAAAACCAGCTGACCCATGCGAAGCATTCGCACTTGACAGAAAGAAGGCAAGAACACAGTTTTTTTAAAGTAAATTTTTGAATAACAGCAAAAATGTGAGTAGTTAGTTTATTTTTCGCTGACAGCGAGGAAAAATCTTTAAAATGATGTCTTACTTTTGAAGCCTAATGAAGTATTACTAAAATTATGCCACACAAAAAAAAAATATTAAAATGAAATAAATAAATGAAAATAAAAGAAAACTTTGAGAAATAATATATATGAGAATGGAAAGTTGGATTAGAATTCTGTTGAAGAAAATAAAACATTAAAGACATATTTCTGCCCAGATTTGAAATTACGCCATTCCGACCATAAGCTGACGCTCTATCTAACCGCGCCATTACGGCTTAGTTTTAAAAAGCTATTCTGAGAGGTAATAAAGTATTAAAAAACAGAAAAAAAGGATTTTTCTGACTAAAACAGTTTTTAAACCGCTGGTCTAGTTTTTCGTCAGTAGCCGGCATCATAATCTTTAAAATTATGGGTAAGCCATGGAATTAGAATAAAGAAATAATTCGGGTCTGGCGTGACTACCAAAATCATTCTTTAATTCAGTTAGGACTACTTAAAAACTGATTGACAGTTTCTTAATCACCTTGTACGATTAGAAAATTAGTTTGAACCACGTTTTACTCATAGATTATGTGATGCTGATTACTTGTAGATTTTTTTTCCTTCTTAAGTCGTTTTTTTTTAATTACTCAGATTGCTTTGAACTGTTTAAAACGATACGCTGTGGCTATCACGGAAATTTTTCATACATCTTTCATGTAAGTACGAAATTTAAAAATTTTCAAAAAGCGACATCTCTTTAGAGCGATTGAAATTAAACACTGTTCAATCTCTGTCCAAGAGTTCTCAAATTGTTCATGTCTCAAAATTAATAAAATCGTCTTCAGTGAAAAGTCTTCAGGGGTCTTTGTCTTCTTTCTCGTATTCAAGAATTAAATTTCTTCTTAAAAATAGTCCTCGTCTTGTTCGCTTTAATTCATCTGTTTCGTCATTCTTCGTCCATTTCGTCTTTTTAAAAAAGTTAAATTATTTCTTCTTCTTACGTCTTTTTTTATTTTCCTTTTTCTTTTTACACTTTTCACTTTTTACTCTTTTACGAGTTCTTTCAATAATCTCTTCATGATTTTTTGTTTACTACTTTTTACTTAAAGCTTCTATTTTTTAAAATATTTTTTTTTTATTTATTGTGGCTAACTTTTCAGCTTCATAAAACTTTGAGTTTTGATATAGTTTTTTTCTTGAATCCTTCAAAAAATTTATTTTTTTTAGAACGATTTTTCTATCTTTCTCTTTGAGCTTAAAATTTTGCTTGAACTTCACCTGATTGAGCTTCTTTCAACTTCTTTTTCTTGCGCTTGTGTGTCTGCAATTTGTGTTCACGATGCTATTGGTTCATCAAATGTTTATTCTAATGGTAGAGTTGCAGTTAAAATTCTTAAACCTCTTTTACGGCCTAGATCACTATTAGTTATCATCCTTTTCACAATCTGATATGATTTTTGCTTGTTTTTATCTGTTCTAATTCAAAAAGTTGCTTCTTTTGTTCTCTTTTTTGTGTGATGTTTGGTTTGCCTTTTAAAGTGTCTGATCACTTTTTGCTGGGCGTTTTCGTCTTTTTTGAAATTTTTACAGGAGTTTTCTTCTACAAATTTTCATTCTTGACATCGTTGTCATCATTTTATATCTCGTCATTTTCACATTTTTGTAACAAAAATGTGACATTAGTCACAATACCGTTTTTGCTGAAAAATACCTATCAGCAGTTTTTTTCTACAAATTCTTGATGGAAATGACACATATTACACATATATATCTTAAATCTAAAAATTCTACCATAAATTTTTCTTTACACTTGTAGTTTCAAATAAAAAGAGTTCGAAAATCAGCTGCGAATGTTACGTTAGCCACTATAGAATGCCCCTATAAGTTAATAAAAAAAAGAGAAAGCACTTTGGTTAATTTACATTAGATCAATTATGAATTTAATAAAATGTTATTCAAATAACATTAACTCAATAATTAGTTGATAAAAGTTTGAAACTTAGATGAACTCTCCGTAAATACAAATTCTGTAATCAATATGCGATTAATTGTTTTTTTTTTTTTGCTAGAAAAGGAAATTTCAATGTGATTTAGATGCATATGTATAATTATTTTGATTCTACCAGGAAGCTTTGACTAATCTTTATGTGCCAATGTTTTATATAAAGGGCAAAATTGCAAAAATTTTTTAGTTACCAGTGGTCCAGTAGTAGCCGTTTTTTCAAACTAGTACTCACCTTTTTTAAAACTCAAATTGTTAAACGATATGCATTTTTCATGTGTGAAGTTAATACTATCGCAAATGACATAAAGATATATTTATTCAGGTTGTATCTTGATCTTGACGGAAATTTTTCGCTAATTAATTAGCATATGTTTTTTCACTTTTTAATTACAATAGTTCTTTTTCTATATTGTTTATGGGATGGCTATCGACATGATTTTTATCGCCATTTTTTCTTTTAGTGGCCCCTTTGGCTGCTGGTAACCACTAATTTTACCCTTTAGCTTTATGTGCTACTGGGAGACAGCGAAACTAACATTAGAAATTTTTTTTTGAAATCTATTTATGTCAAAGAAGGTCTAGACCAAAAAGTGCATTTATAAAAACTTCTTTGCCTAAGGCAGTCTCACAACTATCGGTTAATGAAGCGAAACAGACAGGTGTTTCGGTTTATGTGTGCGAAAATATATGCATTATTTAACTATTCATATTGACTTACACAACTGGAAAGTGGGCGTGCTCTGTATACTTGGCCAGGGAAAAATGTCTTATTTAATTGCCCATAAATATATTTTAGAGGTGCTTCTGAGTTATGAATTTTTGACGAGCTCTTTCTTTTGACCAGCAACTGAAAATACTACTGCTGTTGACGTATTGGTAACGAGCTCTGTTTCATAGTGATTGATGTGAAACGCCTTTTAAGTTTTTTTTAATAGGGAATTTAGTTCCAAGCATGTTCCATCAACTGCGGGTTGATTTGAGGGAAAAACGAGGTAAGTAATTTTTTACAATTCAAATCGCTTATGGTCTGTTATAGTGGGTCAAAAAACACGCGTTTTAGACAAGGAGCAGGTATAAATATAAAATATACATTTTTCTTTCAGCAGCAATACCAGCACAAAGCAAATCCAATATTAGGCCATAAGATGGACAAGCAAACCAAAGAATCTTGTGCATTTTCCTCAGCAATGAAAACTTTAAACCCACTTATCTCAAAGCATATTTTTTGAGTTGTGTTAACTATTGCAACCCATGAGCGAAATATAGTATTTTGAATAATAGGTGTGTTGTGTGTGTTTTTCATACTGAGGTGTGTGGTAAAAAGTAATGCTTCCGATTCTAATTTCGTGATGCAAATAACCTAATCAAAGATAACACTGGGGAGCAGTGATTTGTCTGACAAATTTTTGGCCCTTGATTCCAAAATCTACTTCAGTTTTAGTCCATCGCAGTCAAATTTTTAAGCTACATAAGGATCAAAGTGACCAATTCACAAAATGTAGATAATTTTATAACCTATATAGGACAAAAGAAATAATTTTCAGGTAAGTAGCAATTACATTGCATACACATTCTGATACACACAGAATTGTTTTACAATCCTTACTGAATTTTTTCAGTGACAGTGAAGAGAATTAAAATGTGTCACAAATAATCCTTTGCAATAAAAGCACTTTATTTCAATTTTACAAAGGTTTATATCAGTAAACTAAGAGAACAGAAGTGCTTCCTGTGAACGCGCTCTAACACGGGAAGTGGTCCCATGAGTCCCATTACCATTAGGTGTAGAAGAAAACTAACAGTTCTGAAACTAATGTTTATTTTGTATAAAACTGCTTGAAAATGCTAACTTACCAGAAAGTTCGCCAAAAACTGTTCTAGTGTGTTATTTCTATTTCAAGGTACAGTGGTAACGTATTTGGCTCGAAATCGGGAGTTGATCCCGTTCTTGTAATTGCTTTCATGATGAATGAAGAGGTAAACTGGTTGTGGTGACTCATTGCCTAATTTTCATCGAGCTAGTTGCCTGGCTGTTACTTTCCTGGTTTTCTCCTATACAATATGCAAATGTGGATTTACCACCATTCTTGAAAGTTCTCATGGATGGCAGTCTCTCCCCCCCCCCCCGGATGCTCAGTACCGCAATTATTCTCCTGGCACCATATAGTCGATTGAGATCACAGAGTCGTAAAATACAAAGACAGTAAGATATAATGTTACTAACAGTGGTAAACAACGTTCTTAAATTACAGATTAGTCATTGATTGCAGACACATGTTTCAGGGTTTCAAGGGGATCCCTTTTTTAATGCAAAGAAGTGTGAGCTTTTGGATGCAAAGTCATCCGATGAAAATAACTTAATATCTCTTGATGAAATTGTGACACTTTTAGAAATATCAACTCCCTATTTGTTCTGCCACACTCACCGTAGCATCTTCCTCTTACTTTATGGATTCCCTAATATTTGACTTGTAAATCTATAGTCCTGACTAGGGTTGTCAAGTTTGGACACAAGTTGATCAATTTCAAGGACTCAATCATGAAGTTTAAAAGTTTTCTTGAATTATAAAAGTAATTGAAGTAAAAAATTAAAATGAAAAGTGATATTAAAGAAATTAAAAGTAATGTTAAAAGTAATTGTATTTTATTGTCCGGTACAAAAGGTCTAAATGTAATCCATAGCTTGTCAGGTTTTTGGCATCTTAGCTCCTAAACAAAAAATTGTTTTTAGTGCTTTGTTTATTTTTTTTTTTTAGTTTGTTTAAAGGTTACTAAATGGATAGCATTCATAGCCAGTTTTGCCCAACTTACAATTCACAGGGCACCTGGCGCCCGCAAGGCTTATGCATTCGGCCCACTGTTTTGTTCAAAGTTTAGAGTTGAAAACTTTATTCTGCAACTTTACGAAGCTTCATTTGAACTCAGCATTAAGAACGCTTGTTAAAAATTTAGAGCCAAAAAGTTAGCGATGTTTTTCCGAAAAAAAAAAGATGCTTCGTGTTGATGAAATTAAAGAGTAGTTATGATAAAACTAATATACTTGGCTTGTAATTACTTTTCCGTGTTTTCCATTGTTATTGAGAAAAAAATTCAGTGTATTCAAATTTTATCTGTATTCTAATTCACGAAATTTATCTTGATATCGTATACCGAGAATGAAAGAAACATTTTTTAAATTGGATTAGCATTAAATTACTATAAACTAAGAAAAAAAATGCACCTCTTTCATCCTCGGTGGGCGATATGTGGAGCGGCCCTCAAGTTTTAACGTAGGGCCCCACTGTTTTTAGCAGATTCATTTGAGTTAGTTTTTTTTAATCTTAATTTTTACTTGATATTAGTTTTTGTTAATTTTTTGCTCCCAATTCTATCTGAGCCCTAAATATTGTGATTGATCTGAATTGATCGCTTAGTAAGGGTTTTTTTTCCAGTGTTATTTTAGCAAAGTATATAAGTTATGTATTGATAAAACTAAGCTTGGCTTCTGGAGTAGTTCGCATAGTTGGTGAAAAATTGTATTTGTTGAAGGAAAAAAAAATTGTTGTTCAAAGAGGAAAAAAATTCAATCTATAACAATAATACAATGTAGATGATTGATGAATGAATGATTACGCACGAGGATTTTTTATGAGTCTACAATCAATCACCTACGGGATATAAAACTTAATCTCTTCTCGGCTTTTTGTTCTCCCTCTCTCTCTCGTCTTTTTTAAACTTAAGAGTTTACTATTTGTCGTTCATTTTGCTGTTTCTGTAATTTTTCTTCAAACTAGGATTTAAGTTCAATCGATTCGTTATCGCTTTAAAACATTTGTTTGTACACCTCATTTTTGTTTTCATGTTAGAAAGAGCAAAGTTTTTATGAAAATAAACAATTTCTGTAAAAAAAGCTAGCCTTATACACTGCGATGCAAAAGTTTAGACAAATGGCAAATATATGAATAAAAAGAAAACTATTCAACGAAATGCTTTCAAATTTCTACTGCAAGTACACAATATGGTCCCAAATACGTGTCTGGAGTTCTTAAAACTATAACTGGAATCAAATTTTGGATATTACAAAAGACATTTTTTTACATTGTTGCAAAAGTTTAGACAATAGTCAGATTTTATGCAAATATCCCTTGAAATGTGATTGGTGGAGGAAATGCGGGACTTTATTATTCATTTATAAAGTGCAGAGATTGCTGAATAAATAATCAAAATCTCAAAAGCTCTGTAGTTCTCGTGTAAAGAAGATGAGAAAGTTTGGAAGCTGAAATTTGAAAATGAACCTACTTTATTAATTTTTTGTCTTTTAAATCGGCTCTAGTATGGTAGTACGTTGTTTTTTACTTTGTGGAGAGCAAATTCAGACATGCATATCGATCAAAAGACCAAGAAAAAATATATTTCTTAAAGATCAAGGAATTGAAAAAACGGCTCGAACTGACGATATGCCCCTTAATCCTACAAAACTTCAACTTGATCAAAAACAGCACGTGACAGCATAAGTAGATGAACAACTGAATCGGAATGCATAAAAAAAAGCAAAGAATTGTGCTTGAGCCTGTTCGGACAGAGTGTCCCAAATAAGCCAGATTTTATTGGTAAAAGCAGCACAGCATATGATCAGTGGATATTTCTCAAGTCCCGCGAAAAGAATTATAATCCATCTAGGCCATCCCAATTTTAATAATTTTTATCAAAGAAAGTACCATTCATTTTTTAGTCACGATGATACATATGTTGTTTTCACATTAAAATCTGGCTTATTTGGGACACTCTGTCCGAAAAGGCTCAGGCACAATTCTTTGTTTTTTTTTTATGCATTCCGATTCAGTTGTTCATCTACTTATGCTGTCACGTGCTGTTTTTGACCCAAGTTGAAGTTTTGTAGGATTAAGGGCCGAATCGTCAGTCGGAGCCGTTTTTTCAATTCCTTCATCCTTAAGAAATATAATTTTTCTTGGACTTTTTCATCGATACGCATGTCTGAATTTGCTCTCCACAAAGTAAAAAACAATGTACTACCATACTAGA
Organism: Uloborus plumipes; assembly: GCA_038373865.1. Lineage (NCBI taxonomy): Eukaryota > Metazoa > Arthropoda > Arachnida > Araneae > Uloboridae > Uloborus > Uloborus plumipes. The sequence continues at coordinate 20,420 of JAXGGA010014257.1, read as the reverse complement.
GCCGATTTAAAAGACCAAAAATTGGTAAAGTAGGTTCTTTTTCAAATTTCGGCTTCCAGACTTTCTCAGCTTCTTTACACGAGAACTAAAGAGCTTTTGAGATTTTGATTATTTATTCAGCAATCTCTGCACTTTATAAATGAATAATACAGTCCCGCATTTCCTCCACCAATCATATTTCAAGGGATATTTGCATAAAATCTGACTATTGTCTAAACTTTTGCAACAATGTAAAAAAATGTCTTTTGTAATATCCAAAATTTGATCCCAGTTATAGTTTTAAGAACTCCAGACACGTATTTGGGACCATATTGTGTACCTGCAGTAGAAATTTGAAAGCATTTCGTCGAATAGTTTTCTTTTTATTCAGATATTTGCATTTTGTCTAAAATTTTGAATCGCAGTGTATATGACCGTTTTAAAATACTATTTTACTTTAATCACTGTTTTTCTGTGCATTCAAACACTTTTTAATGAATTATTTTTAACCTATATTTTTGCTAGCAGGTTTGCTTGTGTTTGTGTATTTTTTCTAATTTCAATAAATAATTGATGTAGGTACACGAATACCACGGACAAACGAAGCTGATTTCAAATTATCACGTTAGTTACTGACTCACCTAAAAAGTTATTTCTTTCACTTTTACTAAGAATTTTTTATGTTATAAGTTTTCTAAATACACCTTTTTGTCGATAATGTATAAAAGCCCAGTTTGACAATATGTTTAGTCGTTGCACAAAGCTCTACTGATTTTTAGTGTATATTTACTAAACGTAGGAGTGCATCGGGGAAGGTGTAATTTGAAATCAACTCCCACCATGCTAGTGTCCTTGGTCTAACTTTATTTCTAATTATAATTCAATATGGTGATTTATATACAGGTAAGGACTGCTATGATCCTAACTTCCCAGAAAATAAATCTAAGTTGCGGAAATGACTAAATAGTGTTTGCATAATTGCATTTTTAGGACAGAGAGAGAGAGAGAGAGTAATAACCAAAACAATGACGGAAGTAATTTTCTATATCCTAAGCCAGCGATTCTCATTCCAGGGGTTACGACACTATAGTGGACTGCCGACACAGATTGGGGGAGGGGGGTATTCTGAAATAAAAAGCAATATGTAGGCAAAATTATAAAGCCAAACTTTGTCAGACACAAAACAAAGCATATCTATATCTATACTTTAATAATATAAAGCTGTAGAGTTTGTTTGTTTGTTTGTTTGTTTTCTTGAACGCGCTAATCTCAGGAGCTACTGGTTCGATTTGAAAAATTCTTTTTGTGTTGAATAGTCCATTTATTCAGGAAGGCTTTGGCTATAGGAGTTATTGTTATAACTAAAAATTATAATGAAAACATAATAAAATCTACGAAAGGAATTAGTTTCCTCTCTTCTCGCAGAGATGGCGCTCATAAAGAGTATTGCAAAGCTTTTGCAACTGTGGAGGCGCCCTCTACATTTAATGGTTAACAATCAAGCAGTTGCTCAAACGGGGAGTTTGCACTCTAATGATTCCGAATGATTTGCCTTTTAATGTGGATTAGTTTCCACTCTTCTCGAGAGATGTCGTTCGTTAAAATTATTTTTAGAGCTCTGGTTGACAATTGCTCTAGCCACGAGAGTCTTGCCTCTTGCCACATGGCTCAGATCACGAAATGGTTTTCGTGTTTTTCTTTGACATTCAGGTATATAATTTGTTTTGTAGGATTTTTCTATTAACTTTTGTCTTCCTTATTTCTGCATTGTTAGTATTTGTTCTTCATTTGTGGTTGCTTTTTGTAACTTTATTATTATAGTGTACCTCAGGTACTTAACTAAGCACATAATTTAAAACCATAGTATATTTATATAGGGTATTGTTTTCTTACTCTTTTGACTTTTTTTTCTTATGTAATAGGTAGGTAAGTAGGTTTCAAATGAGTCAAACCTTCTTCTTCTTCTTTTTTTTTTTTTTTAATGATTTAAGATAGTTACTAATCTAAGTAAATAATATGATTCGTCATATTTTTGTAACGTTTTTACTATTTTGTATCATTGGTACTAAACACATAATTTAATTGCATAGTATTTTTATATTGGGTAGTGTTTAATTATTCTTTTAACGTTTTTTTCCTTATGTAGCACATATATAAGTTGGCTTCAAATGAGTTTAACCTTTTTTAAATAGTTGCATATAGTTAATAATCTAATTAAATAATTTGATTTGTCATGGTTTAGTACAACATGGGTACTTATCTAAACACATAATAAAAGCGCGTGGTATTTTTGTATTGGGTATTGAATTAAATAGTAGATTTAAACAGAGGTAGCCCGTGCAACGCCGGGCCACGCAGCTAGTGTTATTTATAAAATTTCAGGTGAGTGACTACATTTGGTATTGTTATCTTTAAATATTTAATAAGATGTTACTTATTTTTTCATTGAGAGTTTGTTCGTACATGGAGCAACTTCAGAAATAGATAAAAGCGAATACTCTTCAAGCGATAGCAGATGATTCCTCGTTTCTACAAGCTACTGCATATGAAAAGTCTTTTCCGCGGGCAATTTTAAGCTAATTTTAACTTTTTTTTTTGATTGGTTCAAAAAAATTCGTTCGCTGCATGCAGCCCATGTGTTGCAGTTTGAGCACTGCTGTTTGTATAGCACATAAGCTAAGTCCGTTTTATTTCACCATAGTGATTTAAAATAAAGAAAATGTATATGTTTCAACCTAAGCAGCTAGTTTGTTGTTTGTCTGTTTTGTATTCATAAAATGTTAGCCTGTTACGTTTACGTATGCAAATTGCTTTTTTTACGTTATATTTACTAAATGGTACTAAACACATTCTGTAAGACAATTTCTTATGCACCCCCCCCCCCTCGTGCATTCAAAATATTATTCTCATAAAGATTTATCAGCTGTTTAGAAAGAAATATTCATAAACTAGGTGACCCGTGCGGAATTCCGCAAAAAAAAAAAAAAAAAAAAAAAAAAACTCTAAACTTAAAATTTAATACGACAATTTTTATTGGCTTCATTTGCACAACATCGCCATCTACTGCCGTCGTTCTGACAACTTTTCAAAGAGATCAAAGACACGTTCACTTTTACAACTACTACAAAAGTGATACCCTACATTAAAATCAAATACCCAAGGCTACTACTAAACTAAATACTAACGTTATCGCAAAACTACCATAGTATTTTGAAACAATAAAAGTTACAATTAAGGTTTACCGAGCTAAGCCTTGGCTTGAAATGTCGCATTTAAAATTGATTTGAACAACAATGAAACGATTTTGACAGTTGAGCAAAAAATTTAACTTTTTCAAACTTCAATCGCTTATAAGTCGCTTAAACGTGGATTTTCGAGATTCTCGTTAGCGGAGAAACGTTCTAAAGAACGCATTTTTTTTAATCTTTCGAATGAAATCAAAATGGAGACGATAGGACAATTATTTCGCTAGATAGAGTCAATTTTGTGCCCAAAAATTGAAGTTCGAATAAAAAACGAACCGACACTTTTTAGAAAGTGGGTCTAATTTTCGTAAATAGCCCGCGGGATAAGCTTCAAAATCATAAATTTTCTTGCAATTCGATAAAGAAATGAGCGAGTTTCGACCGGGTATAGGATTCGGCTTAGAGAAATAATATATGGAGATATATCGGAGCTTTGAAACAATGGTAATTTGTGTTATTGTGCTGTTTATAATTGAAGGGGCAAGTGGATGAAGGTGATATGTGACACTTGAATTTCGCCGATTTACACAAATTCAAATTAGCGTTTGTCCAATTGTCTTAACTCATAAACACAATTGAAGGGGCAAGTGAATAAAGATGATATGTGAAATTTTTTAAATTTCTAGAAAAAGCTTTCAAAAAAGAAATTATTACCTTATCACCTTCATCCATGGTAAAAAGTAAGTCTTTCAAAAAATGTCACATACTGTCTAAAATTTTTTCGTACGATCTCCGCCGCATCTGCGCACGCGCCAAGTCTCTTCGGACTTCCTCGAAATAGGGGGGAAAAGCAACGAGGAAGTAGTAAGCGAACAAAAGCTGAAGGCATCGGGTAGTGCGCATCCTAAACCTAACTCCCCTTTTTCAGATGGAAGCGTCTGTGGCTGCCAGGCGCACAAAACGCAAACAGACAGTATCACCAGGTATCACCTTTATCTACTTGCCCCTTCAATTGTTGTTTTGTGCCGTTTAGACTGGCCCGCTAGAAGTCCGTCTTCCGCAGTACACACATGCCCTAACGACCCTTTTATAGAGTTGGCAACCATTTACAGCAAAATAGCACATTCACACAAAGAAGGGACAAGGACATGACAAAGAAAGCACATCCCCAGAAAAAGCATTCTCGAGTCGGGATTCGAGCACGTTATCTCTTCATCCGTGATAGACTTATTTGGCCACTAGACAGGGTGGCCGGTGTTGTTTATAATTAGTAATATTTGATGTTTTCTTCAGAAAATAACTGATTTTATCTTATTCCTACCATCATATTCAATTTATAACCGAAATTTGAATGAATATTCAAAGCTTTTTTAAAGACAATAACGTCGTTTTCTCTTCCACGATTGTTAATCTGTTACAACGGAATTGCCCAAAGGTAAGTTGTCGCAAAAGTAATGAAAGATTTTAAGGCTTCTGTAACCGATTTGTTTGGATGGGAAGTTTGGGAAGCCCAAACTTGTCGAAAACATGAGATCTAAGTTTCAGGGGCAATGTTCTACCCGCTGATAATTAGATGAGTTGGTTGTGGATGCTATGAACGGATTAACAGCTGAAACAACATTAACCGGATAAAGCACCCATCTCTTCGACTGACGAAATATTTTGATAAATGATTGTAGGTCATGAAAATACACCTTCATGATCCCCATTAAAGAATCAATAACAATGTTCTCTGGGTTAAAATGGTTCTTCAGATAAGTTGGAGAATGTTTACAAACAACTAAAATTTATTTCACACAGCGAAATTTTTTTTTAAATTTTTTATAAAAGCGTTAGCTCTGTCCCTCAAATGTTTTTTTTTCTTTCTTGTTTTTGTGAATAAAGATCATTTAAATGTAAAATATATTTGTTAAATTAGTCAGCTGTAATATATTTCATTTGAACATTTCGTAGAGTGGCAACAAGGAAAAATAGGAACTTTCTTTAGAACGCGAAGAGTTGGCAAAACGGAATTCGCCCCCCCCCCCCCTCGTCTTTTTTTCTTCTCTTCTAGCAGGGGGGGGGGAGCACAAAGTTTTCGTTTTTTTCTTTTCAGTTTTTTCACTTATTAAGGCGTCGAGGGAACAAAAAGATTCAGAAGTACTGCCCTAATCTGCGTTTGAGCTTTCCTTTACCCGTAAGTGAAGTGCCTTAAACTAAAAAGTTAAAAATAATTCTAAGCATAAGAATGAAATTCTGACAAGAATATTAATGTCACTGTTCTAAAAGCGTGGGGCGTCTCGTATGATATTTTAAATTTACCTCTGTATTTTGGGATGAAACCACTGAAAACTTATTGGTACATAATGCCAGTGACAAATTATTTATATATAAACGATTAATATTGAGCACTCCACGCTTTTAGAACAGTGACATTATTTTCCCCTTCTAGTAATTTTGTTCTTATGTTCAGAACTATTTTTTTACTCATTTTAGTTCGCTTAACTCTAAAAGCGAATTCTTTAGTTTTTTTTTTTTTTTTTTTAACTTTATTTATCCTTTAAGAAAATGTATGGAAGGAACTTACTTCTCCATACTCATTTAGAAAAAAAAAAGTACTATACTTATCTTTTAAAAACAAATTAAGAGTTATTATTGATACAATTGTAAGATTATAAATTAAGAGTATATGTTCGTGCTTAATTCCTCTGATTAGTACACGCTATATCAAGTTTCCTTTTCTTTGAAATTTCTGGAAATTGATAGCATTTCTTTTAAGACACTTCTAATCAATTGCCAATCACAAATGAAACACTTCTTTCAATAATAGCTGACAGAGTAATTTCTTTTGAATCAAAGCTGACATAATAAACACTATCACCGAAGCACGAGGATATCAACAACTCCTGTGCGCCATGAAGGATGGGAATTTGGCCACGCCCCATGCCATTAACGTAACAGGTAGGTAGGAGCATCGGGAGCAGAGTCTTTGGCATCTCTCCCTCGCTCACATCCCTCTGAAAAATCTCAACCTTCTCTCCAACGCAAACCGAGAGGATGCACTTCCGGTCAGAGGCAAATTTGTCTAAAAGACAACAGTTGAGATCGTTTTGGTTTTCTTGCTCTTGATCTTCTCCAGCATGTGTTAGAGTTTTACGAAGTAGAGTAAGTAGCGCTTTTTAAAATCTCTTATTTTGCATTAGATCAAAAATATTTAAAGCGGGATACAGTGGTTTTTAATGATTCTTCTTTGGATAAAAGTAGGGAGTTTTCATGAAAGATAGTTTCAAACTCAATGAAATGAAGGACTTTTAAAAGTCATGGGAATTGCCATTTCTTTCTTTCTTTCTTTTTTTTTTTTTTTTGAATTAATAGTTTTCCTTATCTATGGCAACAGATAAAGAGTCATAAAATACTATTCGATTGTTTACCTGAAACCAAATAAAGTTAATAATGAGCAGAAGTGCCCCGAAGGGAGGTTTTCCTCGGCCCCCTAGCCCCCCTCCTCGCAAAATTTTTTCTTATTCGGAAAATTCGCACTGACGATTCGGCAAATTCAGGGATAATATTGCAATAATTTTTTTGTAATTATACATATTGTGTGTGTGTCTGCAATTCTTTTATATATTTTTTATATTTGTAACATTTGAAAATAAGGAGAACCAATTTATAAAACTTAACTCGATTGCTAATTTTGCATGCAGTCAATATGTTTGTCTTCCAATCAATCGTTTTGACAGTTCAAAATACACCCCCATTGTTATTTTAAGTTCAAATATTTGTCAATCATCTGAAGAAAAGATTGAAAATCCTTGTTGTTTTTTAAATTTGTGTATTCATTTTGTGAATTTTTTAGTGATACCTATTGTTCTTTTCCATAAAGTAGTGGTATAAGGTATGTGTTAATGCTCGCATTTTATCATTCGGAACATTCCACAATTTCGTTCTGCAAATTGAGAATTTTTCCTCTCCCAAAGATTTAAGCCCGTGGCGCCTCTGATTGTGAGACATTTGCTCAGTTGAGTTCTCAGAAAGTATAGAAAGTAAAATAATGCTTCTTGTACAAGCGGCAAAGTTAAACATAAAACGGTCGTAAGACTATCTAGTGCAATCATTCGCTCTGCGATAATATTTAAAAATTGTTTTAAAAGTAAAATTTTATTGTTTTTTAAAAGAAATAAATAAATATAGAAAAATGAAAAAATCAATAAATAAAATAACGTTATTTAAAAAATTAAAAGCATTTTGTTGCTTCTTGATTGGTGGAAGGTTAAGCATAGTTGAAACTTTCTGAAAAGTGTAAAACAAAACTATGCAGCCCGAGTGCTTGGAAATTTCGCTGCCTATAATTATCTGTCACCATGGAGGATTTTTATGATTCCATGTTAATTTTTAAGTTTTTCTTTCGCACATGTTACTTAATTTTCTATTTTTTTTTCTTCTCATGATTTGTATGGTTTAAATATAAGCTTTTCGATAGGTCTTATGAATTTTTAACCTTTTGTCGTTTGGAATAAACGGCTCAGCCAATAGAAAGTTTTGAAAAATTGGTAATCAATGTCTACTGTAAATTATGGAACACAATGCATCTTTGTTAAATAGAAATTAGTTTAGGTAAATTATAGCAATGTCTGTAAACCTAGCCAAAAAACAATTTTTTTAAATGAATGATTTTTTTATAAGTTGAATAACATAATAAATTTCATCATCATAAAACTAATTGCTTGCGAAAAACTGGAAGATGTATGATTAATAGTGTCTAACCTTCAGGAGCGCCCCGATGGGAGGTCACGGGATGTCACCGTGAAATTTAAATAAATTTAAATAATTAAAATAATTAATAATTAGTGAAATTTAAATAATTAAAAATTTCTTCATTCGGCAAATTTTGCCGACGATTCGGCAATTTGAAGATAATAATGCAGCACTGAGTTTGTTGGTTTTATTTTTAAAATATGCCTAATGTTTTTCTCAATAAATGCTATATATGTACGACATGTGTTCATACTTGTACTTCATTATTCGGTAAAACTGGAATTTCATTCGGCAAATTCATGATTTTCCTCATCCTAAAAATTTTAGTTCGGGCGGTTAGCGCCCCTGCTAACCTTTTGTTTTCTTTCAAATGAAACCAGTTGGGCCTGATTTCCCATCAATGTCTAATGTCTGGTGATTTTATTCTATTTCTTTATTTATTTATTTTTTTTTTTTGAGAAATCAAGATTGTTTATTTGTTTCACTTGGCTTGACGCTCCGGATTCCGTTGTCTTTGTGATTTGTAGATAACGAGTTATGTGATTCATTGCTTAATGTGGCGTGTGGGCCTCCGCTCCTGTGATGCCTTAGGTCGATAGTGTGATCAATTGCGTTGCTTCTGTATTTATTGTCGACGATTTATCCTTTCGCATCTTGTTGTCTATTTTGTGTTTTTATTTTTAACCCCTGAAGCAACAAGGAAGGGAGTTATAAGTTTGACGTGTCTGTGTATCTGTCGATCTGTGTATCTGTCTGATGTGGCACCGTACAGCCTGAACGGATGGACCGATTTTAAAAGTTGTTTTTTGTTGAAAAGGTAAAGTGATCGAGAGTGTTCTTAGCTAGGTCGCGTCTTTGGATGACATTAATTAACAAAGATATAAATTAAAAGCCTTTAAAATGTACTTCTCTCGATTTTTGAAGTGAAGACATACTGGAAAATCTAAGACAATAGTACCAAAACAGTGGTTGGAAAAACTACATTTCTTTTGTAGCGAACTACAACTACAACTACTTTGCTATAAATGTAGTTAACTACAACTACAACTACTTTTTTTAAATGATGCGACTACAAACTACTTTTGAATTGTAGTCGCTACTTCGCTGCTTTTAAAAAAAATAAATAACTAAAAAGCATACACCGTTTGAGGATTGATCCAAAAAATTTGAAAATTGGTTTACATTAATAAATTAACTGATTTGAATATGGAATAGAACGAGGAATTGTCCTTGAATTTATTTATAACTTTTCCTTTTCGTTCCCCCTTTTTTTTCGCTAAAATTTGTACGTTTTAGATTTTTTTAAACAATTTTTACGAATATTCGCCACAAAGAAGAATTCAAAAGCTGAAATATTGAAAGAACTCAACCTTCATTCTTTTTTTTAAATTTTTTTTATCAGGGAATATTAAGGAACATGAAAATTATTTGAAGGAATATAAAAATTATGATGCTAAATAAACCAATGACACCAAAGAATGTATTTCATCAAAATGCTGTATCTAAGGATCAGCTCATAATTTTATGGTTCTTATTTCTCATTGCGTCCGTCGCTTTACTCGTGCAAGATTTGCATCAGTCAGAGTCAATTAAACTTGTTTTTTTTCCTTCGTTCTCTTTTTTTTTTTTAAATTTTTTCATTCATTTACTTATTTATTTAATTTAAAAGTAGTTTCCAGAAATCGCTACAAACTACTATTCTTTTGTAACTCGCTACTCACTACTCTACTTTTTTAAAAAAGTAGTGCGCTACACTACAAACTACTAAAAAATGTAGCTACTACAGTAGTTTCGCTACTTGTAGCGCGCTACTTTTGACCACTGTACCAAAAGAAAAAAAAAAAATCTTATTTTGATAAGATTTGGTTGGAACTTCCATACAAAATAGAACTTGGATTATAACATTTTATAACATTTTTTAGCAAATGCAGCTAAGGCTTAAATCTGCAGTATTGGAAACCGATGTCGTCGTTGGCCGACGAGGAAAGGAAATTCAATGATTTTCAAATGTTTATCTGTTCCCAGTTTCTATTTGTCAACAATTAATATACTTGTAATTGATTTTGGTATGAGAATTTTCAATTTTTCTTCTTTATTCTGCTTTTGCGATGAGCAAATTTTACTATTAAGGATGATCTTTCCTTTTCCCTGTTTACCATATCTAACGAAAACGTAAATATATTTAGATTTAAAATGCTTGACCAAAGAAGTTCGTTTAAATATGAGATCGGCAATCAAGGTCAGGGGATGTTTAAATTTTTAATTCAATCTTAGTACTTGTAGTATTATAATTATTACTCTTTTGGGTGTTAATACATAATTTTGCAGCCGATGATTTTTTTTTTTTTTTGAATGTAAGCTGATTCCTTTCGTGTTTTTCAAAAAGTATTTTTTAATTGGGCTTCAGACGATTGTTTTCCTTATTCTGATGTTATCTTTTAATTTTTTTTGGTTTAGAAGCTTTAGTTACTTCTTTTTGCTACATTTGTCCAAGTAGGGGAATGTGGGGCAAAGTGAAATAGCGGGGCAAAGTGAAATGGTAAAATATTTTCACAGTTTGCAGCGCCACCTATCTAACAATATTTTAACTAAGTTCCTAGACATATAGTTGATTCCTGTCAAAAAAAAAAAAGTAGCTCCAAAGATCAACGAAAAAAATCATGCAAGCTATTTTCAAAATTTGATACCTTTATTGTAATATTCGTAGTTTTTCAAAAATATTTCTTGTTATTATTTAATAATATTTTTTTTAATTATCGTTTAAACAATTAATTGGGATCTACTAATGTCCATTGCAGTCCTTATTTAGTTTATATTAAGTTATTTTAAATGTTCAATGTAATTTGTCAAGCGTACGAGGTGCAAAGTGGATGGGGCAAAGTGAAATAGCTCATTTCGTTTACTTATTCATTAATTTATTAGATCACTTACACATTTCTTCATTTATTAATTTATTTACATTCTTTTACTTAATTATTTACTGATTCATTAACTCATTTTCTATGTTATTCACTCATTTATTTTTTCTAACATATTTATTAGCTCATTTATTCATTTATTTACTTATTCGTTTTATTTTTCATTAATAATTATTTTTTAAATTTATTTATGCATTCATTTGATGAAAATTACTGTTAATCATCGAAAAGAAAACCTTTCACAACAAAAATATTTTATTTTTCACTTTGCCTCATGATTTTTTGAGGTAAAAATTTTCCACTTTTTTTTGAAAAATAATATTTCAACAGAAGTTGTATTATAAAATAGATTATTCCTTCTTTATGTTCATCTATTTTTAGAGTAGATTTCCCGTTTGTTCCTTTTAAAGGAGGTACGTAAACTTAACTATTTCACTTTGCCCCACATTCCCCTACTATGCAGTTGGAGTAGAGGTAAAGTCCTTTTTGTGCATTTGTATTATTCTTCGGCAGTTTCCTTTTCTTATTTGAAAATTTCCTATCTCAATCTAAATTGAAAGGAATGTGATTTGTAATAGTCAGAAATGAATTCAAGTTATTTTCTATTATTTGCTGGAAAAAGCTAACCAGTTGACTTCTACTTCCTAAATAAGATCGTGTCTTCTTTTGCCAAATGCGTGGTACGCATTATATTATTATCTTAAATAGTTTTCTACTTTGTCAACAACCTGTAGGATCACCATTGCTCAGTTCGAATCTGTTTTTTACTTCCTTTTACGAGTAAAGAAAGTGTGATCGCGAAAAAAAAAATTCAAACTTGGGTCTAAATTTTGATTTTGCTCACCACCGAATGAATATTGAGTAGTTTTTTCGACCTGTCAGCTCGTACATATGTACATACAAACGTATAACTAGCCGAAAAATCATTTTCAGCCAACCCCGAGTTAATTACGACGAGATTTCTCGGGGTAAAACTTGAGAAAAAGTAAAAATTAATGCTATAATCTTTGGTAACAGACTTGACAAAGAATAAAAATACGCACCTGGAAGAAATCTTATGCGAAACGCCACAGCAATACTTCTTGACTCAGGAAAACAAAATGGTACGAAATAGTTACGTCACTAGTTTTTTAAGTTAACTGAATACGTGTTATCATCTTTTGACTGCAATAAACACCTTTTTTAGCTAAAATAATCTTAGGGTAACGGACTTGACAAGAACTGCCGGACAAAATATATTCATGGGTCATTTTCAAAATCTGCTTACATTTGCTGTCCGAAGGTTAAAAGGACGATTTTGAAGCATAACTTATACTTTAAATTCAATGCGAACAATTACTTTCTGCAAGAAATACCCCCAAAAAATTCTATCATTCAAAAAATTATTGAAATTTATTTATTTATTTTTATATAAGTCTTTAAAAATGAGAATCAAGGCAAAAACTCTTGTCCATTTCCAATTTTCGCAAGTTTAACAATTTTTTTATATATTTAATTGTATAAAAAAGTATTACAACAAATTATTTTTATATATTGACTATTAGTGTATGATATTCATAATAAATATTGACAATAGTAATTTTTTTTCATTAAGAAATGTATGAATATATTTTGTCCGGCAGTTCTTGTCAAGTCCGTTACCCTAAGATTATTTTAGCCAAAAAAGGTATTTATTGCACACAAAAGATGGTAACAATGGTCAGTTAACTTAACAAACTAGTGACGTAATTATTTCGTACCATTTTGTTTTCCTGAGTCGAGAAGTATTGCTGTGGCGTTTCGCACAATATTTCTTCTAGGTGCGTATTTTTATTCTTTGTCTGTTAGCAAAGATTTTAGTATTAATTTTTACTTTTTCTCAACTTTTACCAGGAAATATTGTTTATTATACAACTCTAAGAAAATGCATATTGTTGTTCAATTTTTAAATCCGACAACCTGAAATGTCAAGTCCGTTACCAAATGTCAAGTCCGTTACCATACAGTTTTGATCAATATTTTAACAATCACAAACATCGCTTTAAGCTTCATGGCGCAAATAATTTCAAATGAAGTTGGTTCTAGGCGTTATGATATTGTCTAAAAGTGAGATTTCATATTGATTTTGTATGGTAACAGACAATAATTTTCCTTGCAACTTAAAGTTTTGCAACAGCATTTGAATACTTAATTATGCATCAAAGTGTACAACCAATTACTTTTTCACACACTTAAAATATGTGACAAAACATCTGTTAGCGATTCTAAAAGAAAATAGCAAGTTAAAAAAATTAATCCAGAAATGTGAGCATGTGGTGAAAATGACCCTCATACATTTCTTAATGAAAAAAAATTACTATTGTCAATATTTGTTATGAATATCATAAATTAATAGTTAATAGATAAAAATAATTTGTTGTGTATACTTTTTTAATACAATTCAGTATATAAAAAAATAGTTGAACTTGCGAAAATTGGAAATAGACAAGCGTTTTTGCCTTTATTCTCATTTTTAACGACTTATATAAAAATAAATAAATAAATTTCAATAACTTTTTGAGTGATAGAATTTTTTTGGGGTATTTCTTGCAGAAAATAATTGTTCGCATTGAATTTGAAACATAAGTTATGCTTCAAAATCACCTTTTTAAAATCCGGACAGCAAATGTAAGCAAATTTTGGAAATGATCCATATATAAAGATGACGGGTATCTGTTTATTTGTATGTATGGTTGTAACCGATGGCCAGAAGACCCCACAGCACCTACAGACCTGAAACTTGGCACAAAAATTCAAACGTATCCCACCGGCAATGCACTTCGAAGGTCGAATTCTAAATTTCGAATTAGTTATTTTTAAACTAATTAATTAGTCTCATTTTTGGTGTATCCGGCATAATTGAGAGGGGGCGGGAACTTTTTCCCAGCCCCCTAACATTTTACATCGCTGGAAAGGATTTTTTTTCTGAAAAAGAAAAGTTTTGGCTCGTTTCTCTCCGTTAGTTAGAACAGGAGATATTACTTAATTAAATTTAGTCAATTTTCAAGGCTTAAGTCTATACGCAAAACTGAAACACTTGGTCCCATTTTCCAGACAAACTGCTCTTTAGTCCCTAAAGTTACATATTGGCTTAAATTTGCGTATTGAGTTGAGCCTTGAAAATAGACAAAATTTGAACAATTAATATCTCTGGTTACTTAATGTCTTTTGTATTTGTTTGGCAAATTGTTTTAAACTTTAACATGACTTTTAGTGGAATTTAAAAGGTTGTGGAGCACATTTGAATTAAATAATACAATAATTTTACCTCAGAAGGTTGGAGTGAATTTAAATTTATTCAGCTGACTCTCTTTACATTTATTGCACGGGCATCGCCGTGCGGGTACTGTTAGTGAAGGTATAAAACTGATTTTGTGTGATTGTTACTTTTTTTACACTAAATATAAAGTAGAATTATTTAAGGTTTCTGCAAAGTGACCGTTTTGTACGTTTGAAGAGTCGTTTTCTAATCCGTAAACAGTAGTAACCTTTTGCTCTGTAGCTCCGGGCTTCAATGGAGTTAAGAATAGGATTCTATGCCAAATTAGCTGAGCTAATTCGCACCTGCTCCAACTAATTGAGAAAATTTTAATCAGCTTATTCTGATGCAGAAAATATGAATCTTGTCTCTTTCGAATGGCGCAGAATGTTTAGGAGTGTAGGAAATTTTTCAATCCTTTAATACACTGCGAAATATGAACTGTTGTATTTACAGTATAATTCTGGCAGCCCAAGTTCCAATTTACAAACTGTAAAATGCACAGTAATAAACTGTTAAACCAGAATTTAAAGTTTTTTTACTGTGAAGTTCGAAATTTTACTGTTTATTGCCGTAAAATTTAGCTGTGTTATAAAGCAACAGTACGAGTATAATAATGGCAGCAGAGATTCCAGTTTAAAACTGTAAAATGAATGGTAATAAACTGTTGTTTTAGCGATTTTGCCATTTATTACTGTAAAATTAGCAATTTTACAGTTTAGTACAGTAAAAGTAGCAATTTTACAATTTGTTACTGTATAATTAGCAAATTTTACAGTTTATTGCTATAAAATTAGCTGTATTATACTCTAAAAACAGCATTATTTTTTTACAGTGAGGAATTCATGTGAAATTTTAGCTTAAAAAATACTTACAAAAAAAAAAAAAAAAATTGAAAATACAACAACAACTCCGAGGTCCAAACCCTCGGGACTCGAAGTAATTTTGTGCCAAATGTCAAGGGTGCAATGGGCTCTTGGATGCAGACGAGCCACACACAACTTTTCACAATATCTTTAAACTTGTCTTTTTTTTAATATAAAGACATAAAAACATTCTAATTACTTCAGCATTAAAAACCATTTAATATCAGCAATCAAAAGCGGGTTGTTTAAGGTATTTATCTTAAAATGAGCATATTTTAAACTTACCCGGAGGCATACCGCCCGAACAGGCTCTTAAGCAGCAGAGCCTAGCGCTTTACTAACCTAGTTATTATCCGAGCGCCTTCAATTGCAATCCGAAACGTAAACAAAAAGAATAATTACATCTTAATTGTGAGTGAATTAAAGGTAATAAAAATGCATGCTGCATTATTAAGTCAAAGTAGAAGTTGTTTGTTTATCCGTACTGATAATTTTCGGGAAGAAAGAGATTGCTAAAGAGAGTCATGTTCAGTTCAGAAATATCTGTTTATTATATGGTAATGATATACTTGTTTTCTTTATTTTTCATTTTCTTGTTTTATTTCAATTTTGAAATGCTCGTAGGTTGACTGAGTAAAAAGCGTATGGCAGTTTTTGTTATTCATTACTGATTTCAGCCCCTCAATATTGAATAAATTGAAAAAGGTATGCGCAAAAACACTAAAATGTGAAGCCAAATGTTACCGTCTTTAATTTTATTAACATTTTTGAGATTATCTATGAGTCCGGTTGAAATAAAACAATCAAAATTTGCAATAAAACTCAGATCCCTTGCATGAATCCCTTGCATGATTTTCAACTTTTGTAGATTGTCATGCCAATGATGCGTTAACGCAACATTAAATTTGAGTAAAGATTTTTAAGACTTTTTATGACATTTGTTTGTTTTATTTGATTAACATAAATTACAGCTTTAAGCTATTATAAAAACTGATGATTAATTTCAAGTGGATAAATTGTACATTTTTAAAATGTCGAACTTGACACTAACAGTTTGAAGGTTAAAAAAAAATGCACATTTTGAAAAAGAAATTACCCAAAATGTTCGACCCAATTGAATTGCTAATAATTTATAGATGACTTCAAAACCCTTAAAAATAGCATGAAAATAAAATTTGTGAAAAACATATGTCACAGTGTTCATTAAAAATATTTTAATTAAATGTTGCGTGTACGCAACTTTTCCGAAAATGGGTTAATTGCTGTAAAGTTAGCAATTTTATAGTTTATAACTATAAAATGTCTGCTGCCAGTATTATACTGTTGTTGTTACAGTATAATACAGCTAATTTTGTGGTAATAAAGTGTAAAATTAGCGTGATAAACAGTAAAATTTCTGCTTACAGTAACAAAATGTAAAATTGTTAGTTTTACAGTTCATTACTGTACATTTTAGTTTTAAGATGGAACCTCTGCTGCCAGTATTATACTATAAAAACAACGGTTTATTTTTTGCAAGGCATTATTTTTCAGGAAGGTCTATGAATTCATTTTACAGAGCAGAAGTAAATGAACAAAAGTGCCTTTGTCAACCCAGTTGAATAATAATTAATTTTTTACTAACCATTTAGCGTTATAGTTACTTGTAACGAAAATATATACTAATAATGTGTGAATAGTTTCCTGCCGTCCACAGCCATTGATACGTGATGAAATTTGAAATATACCAATAAATAACCTGAACTGAAAATAAGTTTTTCTCCCGAAGGCAATCATTTGAACAAAATGTACTCATTTCATATTCATTAAAAAAAGTTTTTCTTCACCATTGCGAGCTTAATTATACCAAAATTCTTGCGTTTCCTTTCGCAGGCTATAAAATATTTGTTTGCTTACTTTAAAGAAACAAACTTCTTATGAAGAATTCGTATTAAAACTGACAGGAACATATCGTTGAAAACCGGACAGCTGTCAAGAAGGAGACTTCGTGTTATATCGTCTCTGCACCACCTGTTAGAATTCTAGAACCAAAAAGAGAATGTCCATTAGTAGGGTTCCATCTAGTTAACACCAGCAGCACGAAGTGACATAAAATGATGAAACCCATTTTTTATTCATACCGTCGATAACATTAGAGTCTCATTAAGACGATGAGCAAAAACTTGTAACTATGAGGTAACAGAAATGTCCGATGTGCTTCTTTTTGGATGCGCCAATGCTAAATTTTAAATGGGATGAGAATAACAGAGTAGTGAGTGCCAACGTATCTTTCATTGAAATCGTTTTTTTCTCTACGTGAAGTTTTGCGACACCCTCGCCGTAGAATTGGCGGTTTGTTTTACACTGGTGTGTACAAGAGGGAAACGGTTCTGGAATTAGTTCGTGGCAGGCATTTTGCCCTGAGATACAAAAAAACAAATGTGAGTAATTACTGTGTGTGTTTTTCTTTCGTGTGGAACACGTCTTTGAATTAAGTTTATTTTTTTAGGCTGTGCGAGCTATTATTCAACAGTAGGGTTTTAAAATGTAAAGAATCTCCATTATATAGTTGAATAATATTTTGTTAGTGTTTCAAATTGTCTGTAACTTTCAAAACCACTAAAAGTTCTAAATAGATCACGGAACTATTTTGTTGAAATTGGTTTACGAAAATCAGTTTTCTTTTTTTTTAGGACTGAAAAGGCAGTTTTTCAGTTTTAAAGAGCACTTAGGAGAAATGCAGCCGAGTAGTTAATAAACTAGATGCAATGTGGTTTGGTTCAACAACAAGAATAAATTTTGGAAATAGTCTCGAAAAACTTCCTTTTCAGAGTCAGGGAAGTACTTTTATCTCAAATATAGTGGAATATCAGGAATGTGTAGTACAAGATATACCTTTACTTTTATGTCCGGTTTACTAGATAAATTTAATTTGTCGAAGGGAAAACATGTATTTATTGCATTCTATTTTTCTCCCTCCGTTTCTGAAGTTTTAACCAGTTTGTAGATTATAGAAAGGTTCCATTATTGTATTTTTTATTAAGTAATCGAATTTAACTTTATTTTTGCAACAATGGATAATTAATATTACATTGCATAGAATATAATCTTAATGCATATTGGTTAGCAGTTTTTCACAATAAGTGGTCATCATCAAGGTTAAAAACGGTTCGTTTCACTACAAATATTTATGGCATCACTTCAATCGAACTGCGAAAAAAAAAAAAAAAAAAAAGAAGGAAGGGGAATAAAAATGGTGGGAAAAACAGTTAGAAAAAAGATTAAATCTAAATTGGAGGAAACGTCAATTAATATTAGTAATTTTACCTTTAATCATTTCAGCATTTATCTTTAGGTATAGTAGGGATTAGTTATGATTACAAGGTGCAAAGGGTGGTTTGGTTCAACAACAATTGTTAGGTAATTAGTAATATTATTAGGTAAAGTTTAGCATTTTTGGCTCACTTCTTTTTTTGTCGTTTCACTCTTTTTTTTTTTTTTTTGAAGTTCTTTGAGTCCTTTTTGCTTGTTCATCTTTAGATTTTTTCTGTTTGATACGCTTCTCCTGCTGCAATTTAAGCTCTTTTTAAACTCTAACACGGTTCTTTCAGTGATTCCAGCAGTCTTTCATTTAGTTGCTAATATTTGTTTAAAGCGTTTTCCCTCTTTCTTTTCTCATTTCATGTCTATCAACTACATTCGATGTGCCTGCTTCAGTTGTCATCCTCAAATCTTTCAAAGCAGCGCTTACAATGCAAGCTCCAGCCCGATCTGTATCTCCAGATCTGTCACAAGCTATATAACTATTTCTGGCTATCGGCTGGATTGTAATGTCTTTTTTGATTTAGATTGCGTCACCCTGGATGCACATGTGAAAGGCTTCAAGTATTCTTTCTCACTATTGGAGGCATGGGGATAAACATCAGAATCTGGATCAAGAAGTGTGAACCCAGCCCAGGTAGCACAAATAACCTTTAAACGTTTTAAAAACGTTTTTAAGCGGTTGTTACAACGTTAACCATTACAACGTAACAACCATTTTACAACCTTTAAACAACGAAGTGTGCTACTTGGGAGATGAAGTAATAAATGGAATAACGTTTCGTTTGAGGCTCACTGCTTTCTTGCTTTTTGCTTACAGCAGGTTCGTTTCCTGAACGATTTTATTAAAAAAAAAGAAGTTGATTGATCTATGGCGAAAAGTTTTTTCTACTTCAAAGCTTCTTTTATTGGTTGCAAAAAATAATAGTTGTTAAAAGAGGAACATAATTTATGATTCCTTCTGGAAGATTTTTAATATTCCTTTAATAAGTTACTCATTTTTTTCCTTGTCAAAGTAGTTCTTTACCTGTTTCTTTTCGTTGCATGCGTTACACTTTATATACGTTGGTCTCGTATAAGAGAAAATATACTGTATGCTAAATTTTATTGATTCTTTCTATTGCTTCACTCACGACTTCTGCGACATTTGGAATAATATATTGCTAATTTCATTTTCCGACTTTTTGTCACTTAAATAATTTTCCTGATGTTTCATAAGTTGCAAAAATATGGCAGCTTAAGTTCCCTGGAATACCAAACACGGGATAAAACAAGCTGTTCTCTCTTACTTTACATTTTTCTTTCCAAACTTTTGTAAAAGCATGCTACGTTATTATAACTTATCAGTTATTAAATAGATTAGGCGGTGCTGTAATGTTACAATCCCTAATTTTATTAACAAGCTGATCAATAACGCTCTTAAAAACATGTACCCAAATGGCAATTTCTTTTACGGGACATTAAGGCTCAGACAAGAATTGGAGGTATTTTAGCAACAGTTCATGTGGATCATGGGCATCATTAGCCGCCGCATAGTGCTCTTGGCTCGTCACTAAAAGCGCCGTCAAGTCTTGTTTGACAATTGTGATTCATGCTCAAAGCTAATTTCCATTGTCATCTCTTCGGATTTATAGTGATTCGTTTCAAATCATACGGGTTAAAAGCGTTACTTTCTACCCCTCAATAACATATTTTTACATGTAAACCAATGATTGCTGATGTGAAATATATGTTTCCATTATTTTATGCATTTAAGAGTTCAGCTTTTAATGTGTGGGTGGTTACTGAAGTTATCTTTTTTGGCAATTTCAGAATTCTCATCCTTCTCATGAGACAACTGACAAATCCTTCCCTCCTTGCAGTTCTTAATTTAAACTCGGCACTGCTAGTATCTCTCGAGAGCCTCTTAATGAGCTATTGAATTACCGTATTTTTCTTTTATGTTGTTGTTTTTCTTGCAGTTCTGTTTTTCTAATAGTTTTTTGTTGAGTTTTCCGCAGCACAGCTCTATTATTCCTCTGTACATGTTTCTTATTACTCCCTCTGTCTAGGGATGCACCGATAAGCAAATTGGCCGATTACAGATTAACGATTAATCGGTTGTTGATAATCGGCCGATTAATCGGCTGAGCCGATTAATGATTAGGATTATTGATTTTAA
>JAXGGA010014256.1:0-32679 GCA_038373865.1 Uloborus plumipes | reverse complement strand
TAAATTTTTAAAAAAATTCAAAATTATCCGTGTTTTTGTACTTTTTTCAAAAACTTCAACTTTATTTTGTAGTTAAGACTTACGTGATAGAAAAAAACCAATGCCATTTTTGAAATCAGCGCAAAAAAGTACACAAAGATTAGTTAACTAAATCAAAACAACTTTTAAAAAGTGCACTTTTGCAGACCTGTGTAATCATAGCTGCAGTATCACTGCAATTTGATTAATTTTAATATGATCACCAAAAGAGGAAGATGAGAATAGTTGGGTGAGTCAACTACTAAAATGAACTCTTCCAGTCAATAATGGTTATATGTCTCCAGCACTTAATATGTGCAAAATTTAGAAAGAAAAGTTACTTTTGTGAAGCCAAAAATAAAATTTAGAGGAGGAGGTAACTAGAATTTTGACAAGGACTAAGAGAAAAGTGAAAAAATATTTACACAGTAATAATATTTAAATATGTGTTCAACGCAAGCCTTGAGTGAGACATAATCATGGTGATTATCCATTTATAATTTATGGGTAAGCTGAAGTGTGACACTTTGTGACAAAGGGGATCAACATTTTTGAACAGTCCCGTAGTAAGTAATTGAAAAAAACGATCCTAGGGCTGGCCCGTCATTTCTAATTTTATTAAACCAAAAAACAAAAAAGAACATGCCCACTTTCATATGCATACATCAATTTCTGAAAGCTAGGTGGGAGGGGGGTGAAAATGACCCAAGTAAGCCACATGTCTGTTCTCGGGTATGCTTGATATTATGGTAGCATGGGCTTTATTGCATTCAAAATTCAGATTCAAAGACATTTAGGTAAATGAATATTTTCTAAAAATTTCTAGTAAAATCTGCACTACAGCATGGCACTTGAAGTTCTTATGCAAAAGGAAATTTGGGTTAAAGATCAGTCATACTAACAAGCATAAGTAATTACCACAAATAATTTTATGTGAAAATACTTTTAAAAAAAAAAAAAGGAAATTCTTGTTCAGTTTAACCCATTAATGCCGGTTGGTACAAAAATATACCAACACAGAAAAGAAATATAACTTGTCCATACATGACTCTATCAGTCTAACAATTGTGCATTTCACATGGTAAAAACTCACAGAAAGGAAACTATATATAAGTTTCGCACCCTTGTCGAAAACGTGTGAGATAATAAGCTTAAAACTTGAATGAATGTCTTATTGATGTTTTCGAAGTCGGCATTAATGGGTTAAAACAACAATTTTCAACCACTGGTTAAGCAGACTGGCCATATTCATGGGAAACTTTCAACGGTTTTTGTTGCAAAAAAAGAAAAAAAAACTGATCTAATATTTTTTCGCAAATTTTGTCATTTTGTGAAGCAAAAAAGCACTAATGCTTCTAGGGGAGCAAGTTATTAGCCTCTATTTGTAATTTTTTTAAACTTTTTTTTTATATTTAGAAATAAATAGTATTTTTTTAACGAAACATTTCATTACAATTAGTCTTAGTATGTACTCATGATGATTTTGAAGTTTTTTATTAAAAAAAAAAACAAAAAGTTATTTTGAAAGATGTAAATGGTATTTCATATGACCCTCCTCTCATCTACATTTCAAAGCAAAAATTTGCCCCAAGATTTTTTAATTGTTGTCGGTTCTCTTTCCTGGAATCCGCTAACCAATAAACAATGTCTTTCATATTGACACCCTAGAAAACATTCTTTATCAGAGTTAACTAAATGTTCCAGCAAACGACATCGATGTTTTTTTTTCTAGCGCACCTTGATCTAATGACTGTATTAAGTTGGTAACATTAGGAGGAAAAAAATACACCGAAGCTCATTTTCGTCTGGCTGAGATGGAGAAACAAAATTGCTTTACAAGGTCGCTTCTAGACCAAAATGATCAAAAAACAACTCTTTGTCCATCCGAGTGCTTCTTTGGTTGGTATAGTTACTGGTATTGCTCCTTTGCTGATGTTTTTTAAAGCTCTGATTTTCTAATAACAGTAAGCTTCATTACGTGAGTTCCAGATGCGTTGGCACAATTCCTTTTTTATGCCTAATTTTCGTCTTTTGAAGCAAGCGATTTTGAAGGCAACATTTTCAAGTTTCATTGCAGCTATATGGTAGATCAAGAGTGAGTTTTTCAGTCAATACAATCTCTTCGATCTTTGGAATGGACGAATCTGCCGAGAGTTTAAGTATTAGGTTCCACTTATTACGCTGTTGAGTGAACCGAAGAAACAACGCTTCGCTAAGTCTCATTGTTTTTCTCTTTTCTGCTAGTGTCTTATTGCACTTTAGCGAAACAAACTGCTCAATTTACGCAGCCAGTCTCCAACTGTTACTTCTCCAACACACAAATCAGTAGCAATACTTTTTATTGTTTGTCCAACCGTTTGATAGCTTGTAACTTAGTAATCATAGAAACAAACTTTCTTTTATCTTTCCCATTCATAGAGCAGGGAGCTAAAAGCAACTTGCAACAGTTTAACACAAAACTTTCTCATTTGAAATGATAAGACAGGTTAAACGTGAAAAAATAACCGTGCATTCAGAAAAAGAAGACCAATAACCTTATTGTACACAATAAACTTTAAGGAACTTGGACTCTTATTAAAGAAAATACAAATAGAGAAGAGTGATTCCATACTAACTCACCTAATGGGAGTTGCATGAATCATTGAACAATAAATTAGATATTTGATGAAAACAAGAAATATAATTTCTCCGATGCCTGAGCATTATGCATTCATAATTGAAGGGGCAAGTGGATAAAAGTGATATGTGACAATTTTGAAAAAACATACTTTTTACCATGGATAAAGGTGAAAAAGTGTAATTATTATTATTATTATTATTTTTATTATTATTATTTTTTTTGAAAGCCTTTTCAAGAAATTAAAAAAATTGTCACATATCACTTTTATTCACGGACCCCTTCAATTGTGTTTTTGAGTTAACACAATTGAACACATAGTAATTTGAATTTGTGTACAAGGAAGAGGGGGCTCATGTGAACAGGGGCACATGTGAACAAACGATATGTTACCCAATTAACATTACCGTATATACTCGCGTATAGGTCGAGAAATTTACTCCAGAAAATGAAGTTGAAAGTCAGGGGGTCGACTTATACGCGGGGCAGAATTTTCGAAAAATTTTCCCGCCCACTTTTGAGAAACAAAACACTCAAAAACGAGAAGATTTTTCCGATTCAGTCCAACTATTTTAAACAGAGGCTAAAGAAGTAAGTACTCATATATTCTACTGTATGTTTGCATGGTTTGATTGTGAAATAAAGAAAAAAAATTACAATAAATGACCGACAGCATGAAAAGTGCGGGAATTGCCGTATTCGCGAATTTTCCGATTGATTGCGTTTATCTTTTTGAAACAGAATGTAATACAGCTACATTGCAAAATTTTATTGATAATATTGCAAAATAAAAGCAACTGGTAGCAAAAATTGTAACCGCAAAATTGAATCTCCTTACAAAAACTGCAATCGTAAAATCGAACCCTTTACAAAAATCGCAATTGCAAAAATGAACCCTTTTTGTGAAAAAGAATAACAATCATGCTATTTTCAACACAAGAATGCTCACTGCGTTTTATTTTCCTTCTTTTTAAAACGTTCACATTCAAAAATCGCGGTAAAACGTTCCCATATCGGTCCCGATTTACGAAAATCGCAATCGCAAAAATGAACCCTTTGTATAAAAAAGAATAACAATCGTACTGGTTTTAACCCAAGAATGTTCAGTGCATTTCATTTTTCTTAGACGAAACATTTATATTCAAAAATCGCAGCAAAAACGTTCCCGATCGTTTCAGAAAATTCAGTCTCGACTTATACGCGGGTTTTCGATTTTTTCCAGATTTTCCTTTAAAAAGTGGGGGTGTCGACTTATACGCGAGATCGACCTATACGCGAGTATATACGGTAAGAGAAAATCAGAAAAAAATTCATGCAGATGGTAATATACAAGTACTAGTACATCCTGCCTGAAATTTCAACGATCTAAACCATTCTGTTTTTTAGTTATCAAAGATTTTAGGTTTTGGAAGGTGCCAATATACTTTTATGTTCAAGTTCTCCGAGTAAAAACACATCCAAAACTTTTTTTTTTTTTTGTGATTTGAACTTTATTCGTCTTAAAGTGGCACTAATTAGGAAAGTTTTCATGCACTATTTAAAATATATATATATATATATATATATATATATATAGTGCTTTATCAAATTAGGCCTAAGTTGAGACAAGGGGCACATGTGAACACATTATGTAGGGGCAGATGTGAACAGTTCATCTGTACCCTATACTGGTATTTAGTTATTTCAACTTCAAAAATTGTTGATTTTCTTATACATTGAATAGTTTAAGAAATATTGAATAATTAAAAGTTTCAACACTCAATATTTAATTAAAATCTGGAAGAGTTGCAAAGAAAAGAAAGTTAAACTTGCTAAACTGTTGAAAAAGGAACAGTTATAGGAACAGTTATGGGATATTCCTGATTGGCTCTAAACAGGAGGATACCCTGGTTCTTCGTAGCTTATTATTTTGTAGAAAATAGAATGTATGCTTCATGGTGTCTGTGAACTTATCAGTTCTTATCAGTACACGGCACATGTCAGTTTTGTAAAGATCAGTATGGGATTATATTAGTTGTACTAATTTTAATTCTTCAAGGATTGCTTTATATTAAACTATTTTGTAAATAGTTAGCTGTTAATAAGGTAAAATGGAATTCAATGTTGAAATTAATAGCCAGGCCCGTCATTTAGGGGGGCAGGGGGTGTCAATTGCCCCCCCCCCTGCCTTTGAGAAATCAATGTATTTACATATAAGTAGGCGTGGTTTTTGGTGTTTTCCGGTGAAATTACATTGTGTTTGGACCCTTTGCCCCCCCCCCCTGGAAAAACTTGAAATGACATCCCTGTTAATAGCTCTTTATCACCATGTTGAGTTAGTAGCCAATGAAATGAAATTTGTGGTAAAATATCCTACATAAAACGAAAAAGCCTCATTTTCCTGATATTCATGTGATATTCAAGAAATTCTGGAATTAAAAACAAGAATATCAAAATCACAAGATTGGGTATTTCGTATGAGATAAATATTTAGAGCTATTTTATTTTAATTGATTTTTTAAGAAATTATTTAGTACTTTACAATTATGAATGCATAATGCTCAGGCATCGGATAAATTATATTTCTTGTTTTCATCAAATATCGAGTTTATTATTCAATGATTTAATAAATTAAATTTCATGACTCATTGGGTAGATAATACAGCTGTTATTAAATATGTCATTATTTTTTGGTTAAATTATTTTTAAGACTATAAGAGGGGGAACACAAGCATATGGTCGTCGCGAAAAACATGTATATACTGTCAGCAGGATATCTCTTAATGCAAGAAATAACCAAAAGTAAACTCTTTTTCTGTGAATAGCTAACATATCAGTAGCTTATTGTTTTTAAAAAAAATAAAGTTTTAACTGCTCCCTCTTTATGAGAAAAATGGCTGCCAAGATGGCCAAAATCACATGTTTTTGCCTTATGGTTTGTCATTAAGCTTAAATATTTTGAAGAAGGAGTGAGAAACCCAAGTTATGCATTGTGTAACCATTTGTACACCACCAGAAAGTGAGTAAACCTTTGGTTATGTCTTACTTTTTTTGGAATAAATTCTTCAATTTTAGCAAAATCGGCAAAATCAAGTTTTTGTGGTGGGAACTTCAACGAGCCCTGTAGCCCTCCCTGTACCTTAGCAATTTTCATTATAAACGTTCTAGCATTTTTTCCTGAATGCCTAGAGTAACTAGTTTCCATAAATACCTAACACTTTTATATTGCATGAGTATAATTTTTTGGAAAAAATGCTTAAATAACATTAGTTTCTTAGTATTTTGAGTGGGCGGACTAACTTTGAGAGCCTGTATCTCAGAAAATGGGGAGAAGGAACCTAAACATTTGGACTTTTCCTTGCTTCTATACAATCAACACGTGAGCCAAATTTAAAGAAAATCCGAGTCGGTCATGCAAGCAACTTTTCTTTCTCTAGGTGAGTTGGAATGGAATCACTCAGAAACACGTTGACTAATTCATTTCAAAGCACCTCCTAGCCATCTGCTAAATGTCTTGGAGTAACTGATAAACGTAGAAAGAGTGCCGGGTGACAAAAAATGACGGTGATATTTCAGGAAGAAAAGAACATTTCTAAGAAACGCGCAAAACACTCGAAATTTTTGGCCACCTCGGACTTTCGAGATTTTACTGTCTAACTCAAGCAATTTAGTGAAAAAACGAGGTTTAAAGTGGACTTTTGGGTCGACGAAATGTTACACCAATGCCGGATACATAAGCTTATACTGTGTTTAAATACTGAGTTTACTGCCAGAACTTGTTTTTAGTTTTACTCACCCATGCTTTCGACATACGAGGAACTAGTTGCAGATTCATTCTAAAAAATAAAAATGGGAAGTATGTTTAGTTCTTAAAATTAAAAGTTATTAACATGACAAAATAATAATAATACACCAAGAAGTAATAGCAGGACTATGAAACTCAGCGGCAGTGAAAATGCAAATAGTAAACGCAAGAGTTACGGCTTCTTCTACCAAAAGGCGACAAAAATGTCTTTTATCTATTTATTTTACAATTTTGATACAAAGAAATAAAACCTCACATTTATTTTTCTCAATGGTATAATGAGGTAAAAAGAACATTTAACATTTATTTTCCTTTTAATTTAACATGACACTAACTAGGCTTTAAAGAAGTAATTTAAATTTGCTAATGCAAACTTTGGAAGATGTCTAGCACTTCTTATAATTCAAATGAATAGTGTGTATCAATGTTTTACTTATCAGAGGGAGCTACACAAATAGTCATAATATGAAACGTTTTTTAAACAGGTTACATTTAAAAGATCATAAGGTGCTAAATTTGAGTGACATTTTATAAAAAATCGCCAAATTTAGCAAACAACTATCCGAATTTCGACATCTTTGAATGTTATACGGGTGATTCTACGCTATTTGAATTCAGACGGCCGATGGAAAAACTTCATGTGAAACTGATTGTATTAATGTTTTTGTATGCTTAAGCATTAAAAACTATAGTCTTTTACATGAACCACCCAATTAATTCACTACAACTATTTTATTTTATCATTTATAGCTGAAAATAGTCAGAAATGTATATTCCCCTGGCCTGTCCGAATACTAGTTTTTATACAAACATGTTCGATGTTCAATTTTTGTTCACTTGGCATAATGTTTTTTACCATAATCATACACGTAGATAAACATAGAAACATATTTCATCAATAAACATTGTAAAAATATTTATTTTTATAATAAAAAAATACCCATTTTCACGTGCCATAACAACAGTGTCACTCTCACCTGGCGAATTTCAAAGACTGCCATTTAGCATAAAAAATGCAAAAGTATGACTTTGACTGTGAATAACCAGTGTAATACTGAGTAAAGTTAAAAGCAAACTAAGTGGTTTAAAAAAAATTTGATTATTGCTGCATCGGTTCTCGTTGAAAATGCCGAAAAGTGTATTGGGCCAATCGCTGTAGTATTTCCCCTGGTATAAGTTTTTATATTTAATCGTTACCTAAATGTGCGTATGTATAATGTAATGCTTATTGTGTGCAGACATCACGGATTACGTGAAGTTCTGGTAAGAAGAACGCGTGATATTGTTTTTATAGGTAATGTGTGATTTTGTCACTTCTCTGGCGTCACTCCCCTGGCAGTTTTGTTCCTCAAAAGGGTAAATATACATTAAAACTGTGTTATAAGCATAATAAATTTCATTTTTAATCTTAATTGCCCCTGTGAATGCAATTTGAATGAACGTAAATAATGCAGGAAGTATTTTTATTTAGGATTTGTATGCAACATTTCGTGTTTTCAAGATTGATTTTTTTTATTTTATTACAACGCGAAAATGTTTTTTGAATGCAGGTCGTATCGCTGCAACAATAAAAATTTTTACTTTAACTACTAGCAATTTCTGTCTTGTTGCTTAAACCCTTTCATCTCTCAAGCCCTGAAATTGTTAATTTCTTTTTTTAATTTCATTATTATGATTACCTGATTACCCGAAAGCAGAATACTGCTAAATCGGCGACGTACGTCGCAGAACAGACATCGGGGCTGCAGAACAATTCTATTCAAAACTAAGCAACCAACAAAGAAAAAAAAAGTAGTTATCGTTCGAAAGAAAAGAAAAGAAAAAACGTTTCGCTCGTAGCCCATGTCTCGCAGAGCAGCAGGCAATAATGTCGGCGCCGTAGCCTGCCATGTGCCATATAAACCACAGCAGACGTGCGGACGACTTGACTTGAGCTTCAGAGGACCTTCCTGTTTTTTCCGCAGAACTTCAGTGATGACACTTGAGCAGGCTTCGTTTGAAGTTCTGCAGTACTTCTTATTTGTGTCGCAGAACTTTAGCTACGAAACTTGCAGTACACATTCGTTATTCAAATAATGTTTCCAACGATTATTTTTTTCCGCATGAGAATCGCGGGGACGCAAACTTAGTCTGAAATTCTGCGAGCCTTCACATTTTGGCCGCAGATCTTAAGTGACGAAGCTTGCGGTAGGTACACAAATCAGTTCTTCAAATTATGTTTGAAACAATTTTTTCGCAAGAGAGTCGCAGGGGCGCAGATTTTCAATTGAAGTTTTGCAGGTCTTCACATTTTATCCGCAGAACTTCAGTGACAACACTTTGTTTTTCTATTAGATATTCAGTTTTGTTTAAAACCATGTTTCCTCATGAGGGAATCGCGGGGACGCAAGCTTCGCTTGAAATTCTTCGGGCTTTCACATTTTGGCCGCAGAACTTCAGTGACGAAGCGTGTAGTACAAATAGTTTTTCAAATTATGTTTAAAACAATTAATTCTTTTGCGTTAAAGAGTCGCGGGGAGCGGGATTCGTTTGAAGTTCTGCTGGGGGCCTACACATTTTATCCACAGAACTTCAGTGACGAAACTTGCAATACAAACTATAGTTATTCAAATTATGTTTCAAACAATTAATTCTTCCGTGTTAAAGAATCGCGGGAAAACGGACTTCGTTTGAAATTCTGCGGGCCTACACATTTTATCCGCAGAACTTCAGTGACGAAACTTGCGGTACAAATTGGGTATTCGACAATGTTGAAAACATTTTTTCCTCGTGAGATAATCGCGGGAAGGGGGGGGGGGTACTTGCTTGAAGTTTCGCTGTCTTTCACATTTTGGCCGCAGAACTTCACACTGTAAAAAAAAAATCCGTCAAATTTACGGAAAAAAACTGGCAGCCAGGATGCCAGTTTTTTTCCGTTTCTTTAACAGAAATTTTCCGTAATTTTTTAACAGACTCTCCGTTTTTTCACGGAATATCTCTGTAATTGCAAGTTTTTAACCGTTTTTTTAACAGATTTTCTCCGTAAAGTGATGAAATCAACCTGTTAAAAAAACGGTTAAAAACTGTTGCAATTACAGAGATATTCCGTTAAAAAACGGAGAGTCTGTTAAAAAATTACGGAAGATTTCTGTGAAATAAACGGAAGAAAACTGGCATCCTGGCTGCCAGTTTTTTTCCATAAATTTGACGGATTTTTTTTTTTTTTTGCAGTGCATGTATAAGACAGCGGCAGGCAGCAAAATGTCAACAACTCCTTAAAACTTTTCTTAAAACTAAAATATTGTGAAAAATCTTCGTTGTGTATTAAATGTGTGACTTCTTTTGCATCCACCTGTTTCTGGCTCGTATTTACGGGACAGGATACTCTGGTATGGCAAGTAAATACGAACCAAAAACAGGTGGATGCGGAAAAAAGTCACAAATTTAAAACACAACAAAGATTTTTCCCAATATCTCAGTTTTTAAGATAGGTTTAAAGAGGTTGTTGACATTTTGCTGCCTGCCAGTCTTACATGCTCCGAGATTACACAATAACCGAGTGACGCAAAACAAGCCATTCTCAAGCTTTTATAGTTTGGGTGTACGTAGCGCGTTGGCGTTGCGTCTGCTACCTTATGTTCCTGTGCGATTCTTGCTTCTTATGGCCCCTCTAACACCCCTAAATGTTTGTACAATTTGATTTTTATGTCTGAAACACTAATTGTACAGAAGAAACTTGCTAAAAAAATAACTATTTTTAAACTGTCTTTTAGATTAATGAAATCAAAAATTTAAGGTAATATGCCTAGGCAGTATAGTTGAACTTTCACGTTAACTGAAACACGCTTCGGCAAAAGTTGAAAATATGTATCTCTTGGATCTGTGGATGCTACAAAAAATACTATAATTAAACAAAAAAATATTTTATTGCCATAAGTACACAAGAGTAATTACAAAGAGTAGTGTAAATACAGAAATGGAAAAAATCTATTACATATGAATATGGGAGGTCATAATCAACTGAATTGTATAAAGCATTCTTTTTCTCTAATACTTTTAAAACATAACGATCAAAACAATCAAATGAAAATACGTTGATTAATTACACTGGTCTACAATTTTTAAATTTTTTTTTTTTTGTCCCAAGAAGGAGAATACCCGATTTAGGTGTAAAATGTGGCTCTGAATTCAAGCAAGTTTTACACAAGGTATATAGAAGGAGAGGTAGGTCAGAGACTCCCACTTAACGAGTTCTCGGAACTGTGACGTAGGCTGGTCCCCTTCTGCTTCCTAATGAAGGAGCAATTTCCCTAAAAAGTCTTTCAAAGAAGGATGAAAATGATTAAAGAAAATGAAACGAATATGATTGAAATTTGGACAATCAGCGAGCAATCTCCATTGTATATGCAACACTGTGATTGACATTACGTGTGTTACATAAGGGCAAAACAGATGTCTATGAGTAAATCTGGTGTGGCCCAAAGAAAGAGGTATTACAACTTCTTTTCTGGTGATCTTTGATGACTTGAAACATTCGTCGAAGGCTGACAACAGTGCAAATAATTTCGCGACTCTCTCTATTTTAGTTCTTAAAAAAATAATAATAAAAAAAAAACAACACACACACACAAAGACAGCATGTAAGTACGCAAGCATATATGGGTCATTCCAACGAAAATGGTACAAATCATGTACGAGACTTTAGAATTTTTTAAAATCAATATTAATAACTCCCACCCATTAAGTGTATTTTTTATTGGTTCTCCATTTAATTAATTGGTTCTCCATTTGTGCCATCAAGTATCAATTGATTAGGTATAATCCATAAATTGCAGTACGTTATATGTAAAAATAAGAAAACACTTTTTGGTAACATTTTGACGGTAAATATATAATGTATAAATCTATCTTGCAGAACAATTTGGGGCAAATAATTTTGCGTCGCAGAACATCACTAAGTATTCTGCTTTGGGGCCTGATTAGAAACAGATGAAATAAAAATAAACTAAAAAGGCAAAAATACAGACAAAGCAGTTTTTTTAAATTTACAAGCAGTAATTTTTAATATTTTAATGGAAATTCCAATGCTTCAATATAAAATTAAATAGCAGTTTTTTTTAATTTACAAGCAATAATATTTAATATTTCAATGGAAATTCCAATGCTTCAATATAAAATTAAATAGCAGTTTTGGATTTCCATACAATTGTTTTTCTCTCGCAGAGAAGGGTTAGGGATGAATGCCATCTAAGCGATAAAAATAACAACTACAAATTTTGCTTTCTTAAAAAAAGGCAGGGCCGGCCTTAGCAAGTGCGGGGCCCGATTGGAGAACTCTGGAGATCCCTTTACAGAATGATTACATTTAATTTGTGGCTTAAATTAATAAAATATTTTTCCAAATGAAAAAGATCACGTTTTATTTAATTATTCTTTCAAAATAAGCTTCAATAAGCAAAAAGAAAAAACTGCAACTTACTAAAAAAAGTCATTACAGGCTAACCTTTCTGGCTCTTTTAAGCACCTTCCCTGACTACCTTTTCGTCAATGACGAAAATAATACAAATAATCGTTGAATAAATCCATAATAGCTCAGTACATCTGCAGTTTTGTCAGTATCCCGAAGAACTATGTTGTAATAGTGGCAATAACAAAAAGGTGATGTGTATATACTTTTTTTGTGTTGCGCTACTCACTTCTCTACTTTTTTTAAAAAGTAGTGCGCTACATTACAAACTACTAAAAAATGTAGCTACTACAGTAGTTTTGCTACTTGTAGCGCGCTATTTCCGACCACTGGTCACAACCGCCCCTGGGGTGGGGTCGGTTGTGACATTTTCCTTTTTTGTTAAATTTGGTCCCATGAGTTAACTATTGAACTTACGGAGAAAATTTTAGTATTTATAAGCAGGCAAATGTACACTTTAACATAAAAACTTTAAACCAGCTCACAGGCATTACTAAGGGATCTATGGGGGAGCAAATGAAAATTGTCACAACCGTCCCCAGTCTCCCCTATTTGGAGGAGTTAAAGGGTAAGAGGTCTAGCACTGTACCTGATTCAAAGTAATTTCCAAAATTTGAAGAAGAAATAATTTTTCGATAAATAAAAGAGAAAGGGGAGGTTCGAGCTCCCTTGTTACTTATTTCAAAACTGAAGTTTATTTTAGGCAATCTTTGATGACGTTGGGACCGGAGCTTCTGTCGAATGTTTTCAATTTGCAGTTTTAAGCAATCTTTAATGACGTAAAGGGAATGAGTAAGATTTGAAAAATCTCTCTGGATATCTTTCGACATTGGAGCAATGATACAAGCAAGGGGATCCACACGGAATTTCTTTTAGAAATGGAAGTCAATTTTAAGCTATCATTGTCTTATTGTCTTTGAAAGAAAGGGTTTAGGGACTACCCAAAGCTTTTCAATATTTAAATTTTTGAAACGCATTTCCAGGTGGCGGTGAATTTTTAAATTTTTTTGGTAGTAATTAAGAAAAGGTGGTGATTTGAACCCCTTCCCCGAAAATGTTTTGAAGTTGATGCCCTAAACACGCATTTTAGGCTATCTTTAATGACTTTGTTGAAATGATCAGGAATCGGGACCTGCTAACAGAAATTTGTGGCATTGATATTTAAAAGATGTTATCTGTCATTGAAAGAAGATGAGGGAGTGGGATGCTCTCTCTTGGAAACTTCTCCAAAATAAAAATGTATTTTTAGACTATGATCGGTAATCTTAGAGAATGGAAAAGGGTTTACCGGTTCTTTCGGAAATTTTTCTGTTTTCAGGTTTCAAAACGCACTTTTAAGCTATCTTTAGTGACGTTGACAAGAAAGGCGAGAAATTCAGAAGCTCTCCTTTCTAAAAACATATTTTAAAATTATCTTTGAAGACGTTAGATGAGTGACTGGAAGGGAGACCGAAATTGTTTGAGACCGAATTGTATGTACCGAAATTGTTTGAGATTAAAATCAGCAAACCACCATTTTAAACTATTTTTTTCGCGATTTTTGACGAGAAAAAAAGCAAGAAAAATGTAAAACAACAGTCAGGGTTGCCACTCAATTCGGGGGGGAAAATTCCCTGTTTTCCCTGCATGAATATGCATTATTACGAGCGAGCGAACACTGATATTCTATATGAACATTTATATCCTGGCACAGAAAAAAAACTAACTAAATAAAAACATAGGGAGACAAAGCAGAATTCATTAAAACTGAAATCATAGAACGGATTGATGACTAATCTCATACTCTCTAATTACATTAGCATAAGCTTTAAAATGCATTTCAAACTAAGTAATAAATATTTTTTGCTTCTATAATACACAATAAAATATTTACTTATAAATGAATAAACTTAGCAAAAAAAAAAACTGAGAAGTAAAATTGTTGGGTCTAAAGACCTTTATTTTTGTTCCCAGACTCGCAGGGCTATGTATTATTAAAATTATAAGTACAAATTAAAAGTAAAATTAAAGCACGAACCTCATCTCCCCACGTTTAATCCATCACGCTGGCGCAGCACACTTCAAACCAATCGCGGCCATCTTCCAAATCAAAACATAAGTGTTGAGTTGTATGTATTCGGCTGCTGCATAGTTTTCAAAATTCAGAGTCTGTTGTTTAGTGGAGGAAAATCCAACGGGGCTCGTATGCTAATGAGCAGAGCTGTATGGAAATTACAAGTGACGTCTGCTGACGCAACTACCACTATAAATAGCGGGCACTACCGATGCTCTCTCTCTTCTCTTCGTTTTTCACCTCGTCAGCTTTGAGCTTGAGGTGCTCACGACAGTAGCTGCGTAGGCAGCGTTAAGTGTCGGGTGGTGTTAGCCATGCTTGGCTGGAGTTTGGAGTAGTGGATTGTGAATCCACGTTATAGTTTGTAAATTAAATGAGCTCAATTAGTTTTTACTTTTAATAGTCCCCAGCAACAGCTTACCAAGTCCTGGACCATGAAGTAGTGATTAAATTTGGCCAGGTGAAAATTGATAAATTATTTTATTGGTGGCCGGGTTTCATCGTTAATGAACCCGGGGATGACTGCACTGAAGTCGGAGATAATTCAAGTGTTCGAGTGTCGCCAGTTGACAGATAGTGCCAGCCTGTGAGTTCCGAGCCTGGGGCTCAAGTTGCCTGATTCCCGGGACGTGACATCCAATGCTGGAGATCCTACTTGGTGACATTTTTTTTGATAATATATTATCCTCTGACTTTAACTACAACACTGTGCAGCCCTGTTGAATTGTTGTTTTTTTTTGGACTCTAACTTTAATATGTTTTGGTAATTAATAAATTTAAATATTCTTTGGAAATATTGTTTTTTGACTTGTCTCTTCACGGACACTTTACGGCGCATTTAATTTTCATGGCTTTAACTTAGTTTTGTCTCCTAGAGACTTTAAACTAAATTTAAATTAAACCCTATAGTGGTAATCAAAGCCAACAAAAATTACTATTTATTTTATTTTATTTATTATTATAATTATTTTATTCATTTGCGCATAAATTTATTCATTGGTAGTTCACATATTTTAGAATTCATTTTGGCAACTTGAACTTTTGAAAAAAAGTAAAATTCCCTGCACTTTCCAAATTTTTGAAGAAATTTTCAAAATTCCCTGGGTTTTCCCTGTTTTTCTGTTGATTTTTCAGGTTTCCCTGTGGCGTGGCAACCCTGACAGTATCAAAATGAAAAAAAAAAAAATCTGCATCTGATAGAATGTGTTTTGAACTTCCGTGTTATTTAGAATTCGAATGCTAACGTTTTTTAGAAAATGCAGCTAAGCCTTAAATTTACGCAATTGGAAGCCGAGGTTGAGGAAAGAAAACTCAATGTTTTAAAATGATTTTCAGTTGCCATTTTATATTTGTTAACAATTAAAATACTTGTAATTGATTTTAGTATGAGGTTTTAAAAGAACATTTAATTTTCCCTCTTTATTCTGCTTTTGCAACTTCCAAATTTACTAGTAAGATACAGATACAGATCGTGAGAAAATAATTGCGTTAGAGCTACGCCCTTTTTCGCTGTTTAGTTGAGAGAGAGAACATGATTGAGCTGACATGAAACAAATGGAAGAACTAGGTAAAATGTATGTGCAAATTTACTATAGAATACCAAAGTGTTGGAAATGGCAGAGCGAGGGACCTGCCCCACGCTCTATATTACTAGTAAGGATTATCGTTCCTTTTCCGCGTTTACCTGGTCCTCTTGAAAACAACTGAATGTATTTAAATTTAAAATGCTTTTTGATCAGTGTAGTTAGTTTTAATATGAGGTCGGCAATCAGAGTCTAGGTTTTTTTTTTTTTTAATTTAATCCTAGTACTTGTACTGTTTAGTTTGAGTTTTATGGTCAGAATGATTACCTTTTATGCGAATGCACCATAAAAAATTAAACCACTGGAGAACGGGGCGGGGGACTTTTAATTTTAATTTATACCTGTGCCCCCTTGTCGGGCATTTCCTAGCGCCACCTTTGGCCCAGAAGCCCCTAGTTCTTTTTTCAGAGGTAGGGTAGGATCTATACCTAGGGGGTGAGGTAGGTAGGGCCTAACCTAGTAAAAGTAATGCAAGACAGAGTAATGACGTTCACACCACACACCTAATACACAATACTACACAATTTCAACAGTTAACTTTATTATTTAGTCAAATGTTATAATTAAATAATAATTACTTCATTTTAAAAAATAAATACACCAAAAGGTTGGATTAATATAAATTAACAAAATATCTAACTTAGAGCCAAAGAGAAAAAACAGGACTGTCACCAGGGGCGCTTCACCCTCAACCCATTTTTCAAAAAAAAAAAAAAAAAGAGCCACAAATTTGATTTTAATGATATGCAAAAAGGATGGGGGTACTTTGCAGTGATAGAAGTTTCAAGAAAAGGAAAGGTTAAAAATAAGCAAGTAGATAAAAATAACAAAAAAAATAGGCCTTTAATTTCGCAGAATTTTTGCGGGAGAATCAGTGAATTTTTCCTCATATCAAGATCGTTCAAAGTTGAGATATTGGCTCAAAACGTCAATTTAAAAAAAAAAAATCCTAACAAGAGTCCTGAACATTCCACTTGCCTGACATTATCAAAATCGCCTAAAATTCGCGGTTTTGGAATGAAAATGCGAGGGAGAGCCACGAAACCTGGTCCCTTCCCCGAAAGTCATCAAAGGTTATGTACAATTGCGGTTTATAGAGTTCTATTTTTTAAAAAAATCCGTTAAAGAGCCCATGAGTTCCCGTTCGTTTTGAAATTACGGAAAGTCGTTTAAAATTGTATGTTGGAGACTTCAATATCTATAATCGAAAAAAATACTGAAATTATGTGTTTCTTTCCCTCATCTTACCAAAAATGGCATACAAGGGGTAAACTTTGACTTCAAAACATTTACAGAGAAGGTCCTACAGAATGTCCCTTTTTATTTTTTAACTTCTCCGAAATTCGCATGAGATCGCGTTTTTGAACTTCGACTTAGCAAAATTCCAAGCAGAAGGCCGAACTTCACCCATTTCTCTAACGACATTAAAGAAGGGATTCAGTTACATTATAAGGAGTTCTAACTCGAAAAAATACCGGTTGAGAGCAACCGACCCACTCCTCTTTCATTAACATCGAAGATTGTTTAAAATTACGTTTTTGGAACTCTACTCTTAAGAAATTGCTTGAAAAGTCCCTGATTCGTTACCTTACATTACCAATGACGGTTCACAATCACTTATTTAAAACTTCGTTGTCAAAAAATGTCTGTGTATAAGGTCTGCGAACCTTCCCTCCTGCAAACATCGTCAAAGAAAACTATATATATATACACTGCTCGACATTGAAAATGCAACACCAAGAAGGAGTGGTCAGAAATTCATGCAAATTTTACCGTAGACACACGTCATTGAGTTATGCAAATGATATGAAATGCGCAGCTCTCCGACGCACGTGAAGTAAGATATAAGAGAATGAAGTTGAAAAGTGGGCTATGTTCATGTTGGTTTTTCTGCCAGAAAAATTATCGGAGAAATTTGGTTTTTGTTTCGAAGGATACGTGTGATAGGAGGAAATGCCACGCCGTCCTCAATGAAGACACTTCCAGCATATAGACGACTTTACAAGGGGTATGGTGATCGGACTGAGAAGGGGAGGTTGGTCTATACGTCAAATTGCAGCTGATACCCACATGGATGCAAGCACTGTGCATCGGCTGTGCCGGAGATGGTTGGAAAGAGGAAATGTAGCCACATTGAGGGGTGCAGGTGCAGCCAGAGTGACGTCAGACCGCTTGGATCGACGGATTCACCGACAAGCTGTGGCGGACCCGCAAGTCACTTGTACGTCGATTCTGCAGCACGTGCAAAGTACCCTGGATGTTCCTGTGTCGACCAGAACCATTTCCCGTAGACTGGTTGCACATGGCCTGCAATCACGGCGCCCGCTAAGAAGACTGCCATTGACCTCACAGCACAGACTCCAACGTTTGGAATGGCGCCGGACCAGAGCGATGTGGATGGCAGAATGGCAAACCGTAGTGTTCTCAGAAGAATCCTGCTTCTGTTTGTCCAGCGATAGTCATCGCATACGTGTGTGGCGTCGACGTGGAGAAAGATCGAATCCGGCAGTAACTGTGGAACGCCCCACAGCGCGACAACGTGGCATAATGGTTTGGGGCGCTATTGTATACAATTCCGGGGCAACACATGTTCGGGGCACTATGACGGCCCAACGATATGTAGATAATGTACTGCGGCCGGTGGCAATCCCCTACCTTCAGGGTCTGCCAAATGCAATTTTTCAACAGGATAACGTCCGGCCTCACAGTGCTCGAATTAGCCAACATGCTCTATGAGGTGTACAGATGCTTTCCTGGCCACCATACTCTCCTGACTTGTCACCGATCGAACATGTGTGGGACGTGATTGGACGCCGTTTGCAGAACCTGTCACTGCCTCGTTCAGAGGACGAACTGCGGCAAATGGTTGAAAGGGAATGGAGTGCCATCCCTCAGGACACCATCCGCAGGCTTATTGACTCCATGCCTAGACGTGTTTTTTCGTGCATTGCTGTCCGCGGTGGTCCTACTTCTTACTGAGCCGACGCCGTCCTCGCTCTAAATTTTGCTTATTTATTTTGAAATAAATATCACTTATTGTTCCATGCTATCTCTGTCTTCTTACCAATATTCATCAATTTCTGACCACTCCTTCTTGGTGTTGCATTTTCAATGTTGAGCAATGTATATATATTTTATTTTTTAAATCTTCGATTTTAAAAAATTTCTGAACAGTATTTCAAAATTCATCCTTCCTTCTAATGTCATCAAAAGAGGATTACAATTACAGTGAAACTTCTATAAGCGACCACCTCTATTTAGCGACCACTTCTGTTAACGACCACTTTCCTAAAGCACCGATTTTTCCGCCTATCTACTAAATGTAAAAAGTCTTCTGGAAGCGACCAGTCAACCAAAACCAAACCTCCATGAACGACCACTGTCTGACCCTTTGCCCAAAAATTTTCCTGAATTCTTTTCACCACAAAAAAGAAAAGAAGAAGAAAAATCCACATTCCAAACTGGTCAGTCGACCTTGACGCATTGTTTACTGATGAGCAACAGGTCAGGTGCAAGGAAGGGGTGATACATGAAAAGTCACACTGCTGATAATCCCTAGGATCCTCTATTCTAAGTAAGTTAAGCACGTTTGGTTCGAATTTAAGGAGTATGCAAGAGAAATGCCAGTGCACTTCTGTAACCATTCTCGTGTACGTGTTAAAACATGTCTAACAAGCCTGTTACTTCAACTAGGGATGCATCGATAAGCAAATTGGCCGATTACCGATTAATCGGCTGAGCCGATTAATGATAAAGATAATTGTTTTTCTACTACCAATTTTACCATCACTGTTTTTTTTATCTCTGACACAATTCCAAGTTTAGAAATAGTAAGTAATTTATTTCTGGGAGAAGATTTTTTTTTCCATTTGCCTAGTTTTCACAAAATAATTTCAATATTTTATCAAATTTCTTAGAACCAATTTTCATATTAATGTCAATAATATTATTAACCCTTAACTTCCCACTGTTGCATTTCTGCAACATATGATTTATTTTAATTTAAAAGACTCATTTTTTTT
This sequence comes from Uloborus plumipes, assembly GCA_038373865.1. Taxonomy (NCBI): domain Eukaryota; kingdom Metazoa; phylum Arthropoda; class Arachnida; order Araneae; family Uloboridae; genus Uloborus; species Uloborus plumipes. The sequence goes on along the minus strand of JAXGGA010014256.1, from coordinate 13,156 downwards.
TAATTACATACAAATCAGTTATCTGATTAAAAACAAAATACATGCTAATTTTGTCACTAGTTGACAGCACATTTTTATCAGTAATCACAATAATTATAAAAATATCTGATGCTTCAGAACTGTGTCTTTACTATAAAAATAATACGTTATATTTTATGCTTCCTCTTGTTTATTGAAAATATAAATTACCAGGTAAAAAATTTGAACATTTTACGTTCATTTAAAATTAGTTTTAATTCTCTATTGGAAAACATTTTTAAGAAATTTGATGTTACTTATACCTTGCAGCAAACAAAAAATGACTGAAATTCAATTTAAAACTGCTTTTTTTTTTTTTCAATATTTTTCATCTTTATCATTACTTGAGAACTAACTGATATAATGTTTTCATAGAAATTTAAAAAATTGCGAAGTTAAGGGTTAACACATTGCGAGTTATGTTAATTGGAAATACAAATGCATAAAAAAAGGAGGGGGGGGGTGAACACTCCAATTTAGGAGTACTTTTAATTCATATATTTTAGTAATTAGTAGCAATTCAATTCAGTACTTTTATTCTTTGAAAATTGGAGGTTATCTTAAAGTACTGTGCTAAGGAGAAAACTATCGCCACATGAAAAATGTTGCATCATTGTCTATGTATATTTTTTCAAAGTAGAAGAATTAATTTAAAAAAAAATTTATATCAACTGTGAGGATTATTATTACTGTTAATAAAATTATTCATCATAGTTTTCTAGTGAAAGTATACTTTAAAGAATAATGTCTGAAAAATATTTTTCAGCCGATTAATCGGCCCGATTTTGCCGATTATTAATAATAAGCAAAGTGGCCGATTAATCGGTGCATCCCTAACTTTAACGTTGGAGCAGCGGATAGATGTCATAGAGTCTTATGAAAAAGGAAATTCTGAAAGGAAGTTGGCGGATATTTTCGGTTGTGAGAAAACCCAAATTAATAAAATTTTGAAAAACAAAATTGAAATTCAGAAGGAATGGGAAACGTTCAAATTTCGAGGTGTAAAGAGAAGTAGAATGGAAAAATTTTCAGAAGTCAATGATGTTCTACTGGATTGGTTTAAAGCAGCTAGGGCAAAAAATATTCCAATTAGTGGAACTTTAATGAAAGAAAAGCAATGGAGATTGCTGACGCTTTAGAAATAAAGGACTTTGGTGGCAGTAATGGTTGGCTAGACAAGTTTCGTATTCGAAACAATGTCGTGTTTCGTGCATTATGTGGAGAAGCGGCAGATGTGGACGAAAGTTTGTGCGAAGACTGGAAAACGAGGCTGCCATTACTTTTAGCCGAATACGAAGACAAAGACATTTTTAATATGGATGAATCTGGACTTTTTTTTCGCGCCCTCCCAAATAAGAGCATGATGCTGAAGTCGGTTGACTCCAAAGGAGGAAAGCAAGCAAAGGAGAGGATCACCATAGCATTCTGTGTTAGTGCATCGGGGGAGAAATTAAAGCCCCTGATGATTTGGAAATCAAAACAACCCAGGTGTTTTAAGGGAAAGGATAGCAGCAAACTAGGAGTTTATTGGAAGTCGAATAGAAAGGCCTGGATGACGGCTGCGATTTTTGAAGAGTGGCTGGTGGATTTTGATCGAAAAATAGCCAAAGAAAGGAGAAATCTTTCTTTTGATCTTGGACAATGCAGCAAAATTTAAAAAATGTAAAATTATAGTTTTTGCCCCCCAACACAACCTCCAAGCTTCAACCTTTGGACCAGGGAATAATCAAATGTTTTAAACTGGAATACCGAAAATACATCCTGAAATCAATCATAACACGAATGGATGACTGTGCAAATGCTTCAGAATTGGCTAAAAAGATCACTGTAGCTGACGCCATTGAATGGTCTGTGTCTGCTTGGAGAGGATTGGACTCGAGTATCGTAACAAAATGCTTTGCAAGTCAGGGGTCTGGCCAGAGGAAATTCGGGTCCGTTAACGGACCCTTCACAAAAATACGATCAAGCAAAACGGACCTTTCACAAAAATACTATCGAGCAAAACGGACCCTTCACAAAAATACGATCAAGCCAAACGGACCCTTCACAAAATGCTGATCAAACAAACGTACATTTCACACATGATTCATTCAAAAAGCAAATCTGAAATCAAAATAACGTAAAGCATATTTCTGTGTAAAAGCCTATAACTTTTGGGCCTTTTCTGAAGTTAAAGAAGGGAATCGTTTATCCGCCAACTTGGCGAAAAAAAAAAAGTCCGCACTTTCTGCCTGGCCCTGCGATGCTCCTGCAAGCAAAAAATCTTTAGTGTAAAATGTAGCACTTTTTGTTGGTTTCTTTTAAAGAAATTAACAACTTAAAAAAAAGTAGTTGTTTTGCTTTAATGGTTCTGCTTGTTTGTTTTAGCATATGCAAATCAAAGTGGCTTGCTATGATGTTGCTCTTATAGATTTCTTATAGATTTTAGGAAGTGCAGAGTAAGGATTTTTCTCCCTGCTATGGACTTAAACATAAAGGAAATAATAATAATAGCAATTATCAGCGGAATGAACTTAGAACTGCAAACAGATAGCTAGGGTTGGAGAAAAAATGGGATTGCTTCTGGGTAGAGCAATCAGTTACTATTTAAAATTAAAATTATCTCCATCTGAGGTCTTTGGTGCGATGTTTTGACATCATTTTGGCAGAAAATTATCTGTTTTTTTATTTCATTTATTTATTTATTTTTTAATGCTTACAAGGGTGGTGTTTTAGTTATATTTAGGAATTATTGTAGTTTGCGTCTTTTAATATTAGAAGTCTTTTATTGTTTGTTTTGCTATGTTTCCCTACCGTATTTTTTCCTCCGAATTTTTGGCGAATATGTCGGTCATTATTAATGACATTCATCATATAAACCTGATGAAATGCAGCTCTCAAAATTTTTGACTTTAATAAATTATTAAAAATAGTTTTTATATTTATGAATCTTTCATTTTGAAAAAAGCGATCTCTGCATCCGATATGAATATCGAATTTTACTTACTTTTCAAGCTAATTACTCTTTATTAGGAGGCAAATAAATGAAAATTGGCGTTATTTTTTGCTCAGATCATTATTTAAAATTTTTAAAGCAAAATTAACTGCTCTTTTATGTCTAATGTTAAACGATCGCTCCATTTTAGTTTTGCATTAATTGTGGAAACAGACATTAATAATATGTTTACCATAGACCTTTGAAATGCAATTGTAAAAAGAATTCACCAAAAAAAAAATTTATGTTCCGTTTTTATGCTTTTGATGTCACTTGAATTATCAATTTGAAAACAGCAATCTCTTTGCATCCACTACAGGAATCGGACTTCTCGCATTTTTGATGTTTAATATGCTTTTTTAAGAGGAAAATAAATGAAATTAATTTTTATTTTTTATTAAATTCAAAAAAAAAAAAAAAATTTGCGAGTTTTTTTTTTTTTTTCAAAATTGTTTGATTTTCACAAAATTATTTGATTTTTCACAAAATTACTTAGTTTTTCACAAAATTATTTAGTTTTTCACAAAAAACGGACCCTGTGAAAAATCCTGGACAGACCCCTGCATATAAGTGGCATATAGCTCAGAAATTTTTAATATTGTAACATTTATAAGCACTTCTGGATCGTTTTCTCTTCAGGATGCATTTATTTGTTATAGTAACTTGTTGGTTTTATAAACAATTGGCAAATATCGCTTCGTAGCGATCCAGAAAACCGGGAAATTCAGTTATATGGGATAGCTGTGGTCCCAAACCTCTCGTATAATTGGTTCTCTACTGTAGATGTTGTTTCAACCTTAATTTAACATCGTGACTCACGTTACAAAAAAAACGAACTCAAGTTTTTTGAAGAATAAAAAACATAAGATTTCTGCTCTTTCAGAATAATAAATTTAAAAACTGCTTTTCATGGCACAAAATATGTTTTTAAGTTATGATATATACGAAAAAAAAGTTTATTCTGCCGTCACTAATTAATTTAATCAATATTTTGAGTGTAACTCACGTTACATAGTTTTTTGACTCACGTTACATCTCCATTTTAGTCCTTTACTTTACATCTTATTTTGAAGATTTTGTGTAGAAATTTCACCTAAATTGAATTAAAATTAATGCTTAATGGCTTGTTTTCTTTAGTTGATCAGTTTTAAATAAAGTAAAACCTCTCTGAGCAGTCACTTTTACAAAGCGGCGACCCCTCTTAACGGCCAATTTTTCGCAGAACGAATATTTTGTCCCATAGACCTAGGGTTAAAATTCTCCTTAGCAGCTGCCATCTAACCCCTCTGAATGGTCACAAAGTGGATTCATCAATTCAATTTTCCAAAACATATGTTTGTCTTTTTTTTATACTACTTCCCGTATTTTATCTGTGGCTGCATTTTACTGATTTGAAATTCTCAATTCATACATCAGAAAACTTTTACAGGATACTACACACCATTACATTTCATATGATACCAATCATAACATTTAATGTTGCATAATGGCTTTGACTGCTGTCAGAAGTAGGCTCTTCAAAGTACTTACTTTTCTCATCCACTACTGATGAATAATTACATTTTAAGCATCTCAAATGAGAGCAAGTGAGATGTTGACCATGCTTTTTAAAATTTCTCTTATGTTCCAATTTTATATGTATATATATATTTTTTTCTCTCGCTCAAGCTAATTTTTTAAATCATTTTCGTTTAGATTTTCTTGGGATAAATAATTTTTTCAGCATGAGTTCGGTGGACATTGAAATCTTCTTTTCAAATGTATATTACATTTACGAATGAGTATTGAGTAACTGACTTATGACTACAGTTTAACTGTGTGGTGAAATAACGGAATTTCTCCTTGTTTTGGCGAGTCTTCCTTAGTGTATTTACATATTTGTATACTTGTTGTTGAAGCGATATTTAAGAAGTTTGAATTTAGCCAAAATTTCCTTTGAAAGTTTCATATTTTTATTTTTCAGCCTATATTGAAATGCTAGAGACAATATCCTTAGCTTTTCAACTTTTATCGTTAGACATTCTTTCATCCAGAGACAATGTTTCTGTTTACTTCCTTTCTTGCTTGAATTTTTCTCGGCACCACATCTGTCATTCTGCGGTTACTCGTTAAATAATTTAAAAACTTCTTTTACTGGAATGAAAAACCTTTCTTAGATACGGAAGAAAAGAATATGTGCATGCATAAACACATGCTACACATGGGAAATCTGAGAGCCAAAACAGGGACCCAGTGCACTAATTGAAAGATTATAAAAAAATAAAAGAATTAAAATTAGGTGTGTACAAGTGCTAACCCTCCCTTTAGACCCTAAAATACCATTAGGGCACATTAAATTCTTTTAAGAAGTTAATATTAGCTTGTATTGGCTGTAACTCACTTTTCGCGTGACTCACGTTACAAAATAAACATCCGTATTTTTTGAATAAAAAAGAAATAAACTCTTAATTGGCCTATAATTTCTTTTTTGTAATATACATGAGTAGGAGAAACAGGAAAACAAATTTCATTTATAAGCTATAAAATTTGGAAATATTAAAAAAATTAAGTTTTCGTGACTCACGTTACACAAAATTTAATGGTTTAAATACTACTTTAAAAAATTATTTTAAGAATAAATTTCAAAATGTACTATTAATAATTGTTTTCTTATCGAATAAATCTGCCAGGAAAAAATGCAATTAAATTGTGGAAACAGGCTAAATCAATAAAATATGCCCGTTTAAAATTGTGTCTAGCAGAGAGAGACTTTTACAAGATTGTGAGCTCATAGAACAAGTTCTCTTACAAAAAGAAAATGATTCACCTGAAGTCACCTTATTCTAATTTAAAAACTTCAATCAATATAGAGAACGTACAAAAAAAATTAAGACAATTTTTCAACATTGTTTTTTAACACCGAGTTCCCATGTTGCCTGGAATTGCCCTTATTAGTTTTATAAAAGAAACCACTGTAATACATTTGAAACAATAGCTTATTTTCGAGTACAGAATATTTATAGTAATTCTTGGATAAAGTTGATTACAAAAGTAACAACAATAACTACTAAATAAATAAATAAAATAGTTTGATCAAAAATATTTAGCAGATTGGTACACTGAGTACTAATTAATTTAGTTTTGCCTTTACTCAAAAGAAAAAAAAATCACTTTAAATACTGATGTAAAGATTTTTAGATTGATAAAATAGCTAATTTAATAGTTATTAAAACATTTAAACAAAACTACTCTAAATTTTGGCGGATTTAAGTTTTACTATTTGTAACTTTTTTTCACTCCATAACAAGTTAATTTAAAAGAATGTGAATTAATTTTCATTAAATTTATTAATTTAATTTTTATTAAACTTGAGTGAAAAGATAACTAATTGATAGTTATATAAACATTTAAACAAAACTACTTTAAAAGCTGGATTTAAGTTTTAATATTTAACTTTTTTCACGACAAACAAGTTAGTTTAAAAATATAAGAAATAATTTTCATTAAATTTATTATTTAATGTTTATTAAACTTGATTGATAAGATGTATAAATTTTTATTTAATATTTTTCAGGATGAGAAACCTTATATGTTTATAAAAAATCTCAATAACCACTGTATTTGAGTTTTAGACAGGTTTTTGACGGTTTTAAACGTTTTTGACAGGTTTTCGACACGTCATGTCAAAAACTGGTTTTCGACGTCAAAAACCCAACCCTGGAAAAATTTTATGATTTTTTCAAAATAAATAAATGTATAGACAGAGTGAGACCTTACCGCCAAGAGTGCATCCTCGAGTTGCTTCTTCTCTCGGGCCAACTTCTCGGAGAGTCGTCGCAACTGCTCTTTGAGTTTGGCCTGAGTGGGCGAGAGAGGAGACAAACATGAAACAAAACGATAGTTTACCAATATTTCCAGCGAGCACAAACATGCATATCACAGGGACGAGAAGCAGGAAAATGCATTGGCGCAAGTAAATCTGGAGCAGGTTAGAGCAAATAATTTTTGCAGCAGTATTTGCTTTAATTAATCCGTTTGATGCACCATTCAATAACAAAATGGTGTTTAAAGCGGTAAGTTACCGCCCTTAAGCCGGGGCTGAGGCAGAAACGTGCAAAACACTGCCGACTCGGTTATTCCATCCAACTGTTTATGAGCTTACAACTTCACTCTGCTGTTTACGAATTGAACCTTACCGATGCACAGTAGTCTCTCGCCAGTGTTCTAATTTCATGTGAGCTACCAGTCTGTTCGGCTCTCTGTGCTTCTTTTAGAGAATTTATGCCTCCGGTTCGGTTACTTCCTATTCCAGGCTGGCGAGTGCCAACTGTCTGCAGTCCTTGAATGGAATCACCGAGTTGGCGTTGTGTTGCAAAATGGCGCGTGTCCCGCTGGAGGGGAGCCGACGGTACTTATTTTTCCTACATCAAAAAATCGTTATTCTAATGAAAGGGCGATATGTTCCAATCTCATCATCTGCGCAGTTCCTGAAAGTTTCCAGATCTAATATCTCCTTTAGTTTTGGCGGTAAATGTTTCAAATTTCTTGTGTTGGAGATATTTTTCCATGGAGAATATTTTCAACAACATAATTATGAGGAAGCAGAAGCTTTTCTAAACTGTATTTTTTCATCATTTTTTTTTTCCATTTCAAACTTTTATTATCTAAACTCTGCACCTTATTTTGAGCATTTTTGCAACTGGAACCTCGATATACGTATCGAGGACTAACGACTGCAAAAATAAAGGCCTTGCACCTTGTAGGTCAAATGGCAACACAAATTCTACAAAGCTGCAATGTAATCTTGGACTCTACATCTTCCTTAACGATCGAAGGTACATCATCAGATGTTGTAATTAAGTTTGTGGATGAGTGTTTTTTTTTTTTTTTTTTTTTTTTTTTTTTTGAGCAAAAACATTGGCCCAAAAAGACAATTGCAAATGGCAGGGCATTTTTCCTTTAAAATTCAAGTCTTATTTTAAAATTTTCCTATTATCTTTTAACTTCCATTCAATTTGTTTTCATAAAAAAACTAAGAATGCATGGACATTGGTCACATCCCTACCATGATAATTTGATAATGTTCAATCCAATGGGTATACAACAGTTAAGAGTTTATACACATACAACATTGGTAATCAAATATATTTCAACTGCAAGAAACTAATCCACATTATATAGAATTTCATAAATTGGTACCAATTATTTTTTTCACATTTACATAGTTGCAGCTGTCTGGTGCAAAATGTTTTTTATCTGTGGCTGCATTTTACTGATTTGAAATTCTCAATTCATACATCAGAAAACTTTTACAGGATACTACACACCATTACATTTCATATGATACCAATCATAACATTTAATGTTGCATAATGGCTTTGACTGCTGTCAGAAGTAGGCTCTTCAAAGTACTTACTTTTCTCATCCACTACTGATGAATAATTACATTTTAAGCATCTCAAATGAGAGCAAGTGAGATGTTGACCATGCTTTTTAAAATTTCTCTTATGTTCTAATTTTATATGTATATATATATATTTTTCTCTCGCTCAAGCTAATTTTTTAAATCATTTTCGTTTAGATTTTCTTGGGATAAATAATTTTTTCAGCATGAGTTCGGTGGACATTGAAATCTTCTTTTCAAATGTATATTACATTTACGAATGAGTATTGAGTAACTGACTTATGACTACAGTTTAACTGTGTGGTGAAATAACGGAATTTCTCCTTGTTTTGGTGAGTCTTCCTTAGTGTATTTACATATTTGTATACTTGTTGAAGCGATATTTAAGAAGTTTGAATTTAGCCAAAATTTCCTTTGAAAGTTTCATATTTTTATTTTTCAGCCTATATTGAAATGCTAGAGACAATATCCTTAGCTTTTCGACTTTTATCGTTAGACATTCTTTCATCCAGAGACAATGTTTCTGTTTACTTCCTTTCTTGCTTGAATTTTTCTCGGCACCACATCTGTCATTCTGCGGTTACTCGTTAAATAATTTAAAAACTTCTTTTACTGGAATGAAAAACCTTTCTTAGATACGGAAGAAAAGAATATGTGCATGCATAAACACATGCTACACATGGGAAAGCTGAGGGCCAAAACAGGGACCCAGTGCACTAATTGAAAGATTATAAAAAAATAAAAGAATTAAAATTAGGTGTGTACAAGTGCTAACCCTCCCTTTAGACCCTAAAATACCATTAGGGCACATTAAATTCTTTTAAGAAGTTAATATTAGCTTGTATTGGCTGTAACTCACTTTTCGCGTGACTCACGTTACAAAATAAACATCTGTATTTTTTGAATAAAAAAGAAATAAACTCTTAATTGGCCTATAATTTCTTTTTTGTAATATACATGAGTAGGAGAAAAAGGAAAAAAAATTTCATTTATAAGCTATAAAATTTTGAAATATTAAAAAAATTAAGTTTTCGTGACTCACGTTACACAAAATTTAATGGTTTAAATACTACTTTAAAAAATTATTTTAAGAATAAATTTCAAAATGTACTATTAATAATTGTTTTCTTATCGAATAAATCTGCCAGGAAAAAATGCAATTAAATTGTGGAAACAGGCTAAATCAATAAAATATGCCCGTTTAAAATGGTATCTAGCAGAGAGAGACTTTTACAAGATTGTGAGCTCATAGAACAAGTTCTCTTACAAAAAGAAAATGATTCACCTGAAGTTATCTTATTCTAATTTAAAAACTTCAATCAATATAGAGAACGAACAAAAAAAATTAAGACAATTTTTCAACATTGTTTTTTAACACAGAGTTCCCATGTTGCCTGGAATTGCCCTTATGAGTTTTTTAAAAGAAACCACTGTAATACAATTGAAACAATAGCTTATTTTCCAGTACAGAATATTTATAGTAATTCTTGGATAAAGTTGATTACAAAAGTAACAACAATAACTACTAAATAAATAAATAAAATAGTTTGATCAAAAATATTTAGCAGATTGGTACACTGAGTACTAATTAATTTAGTTTTGCTTTTACTCAAAAGAAAAAAAAAATCACTTTAAATACTGATGTAAAGATTTTTAGATTGATAAAATAGCTAATTTAATAGTTATTAAAACATTTAAACAAAACTACTCTAAATTTTGGCGGATTTAAGTTTTACTATTTGTAACTTTTTTTCACTCCATAACAAGTTAATTTAAAAGAATGTGAATTAATTTTCATTAAATTTATTAATTTAATTTTTATTAAACTTGAGTGAAAAGATAACTAATTGATAGTTATATAAACATTTAAACAAAACTACTTTAAAAGCTGGATTTAAGTTTTAATATTTAACTTTTTTCACGGCAAAACAAGTTAGTTTAAAAATATAAGAAATAATTTTCATTAAATTTATTATTTAATGTTTATTAAACTTGATTGATAAGATGTATAAATTTTTACTTAATATTTTTCAGGATGAGAAACCTTATATGTTTATAAAAAATCTCAATAACCACTGTATTTGAGTTTTAGACAGGTTTTTGATGGTTTTAAACGTTTTTGACAGGTTTTCGACACGTCATGTCAAAAACTGGTTTTCGACGTCAAAAACCCAACCCTGGAAAAATATTATGATTTTTTCAAAATAAATAAATGTATAGACAGAGTGAGACCTTACCACCAAGAGTGCATTCTCGAGTTGCTTCTTTTCTCCGGTCGACTTCTCGGAGAGTCGTCGCAACTGCTCTTTGAGTTTGGCCTGAGTGGGCGAGAGAGGAGACAAACATGAAACAAAACGATAGTTTACAAATATTTCCAGCGAGCACAAACATGCATATCACAGGGACGAGAAGCGGGAAAATGCATTGGCGCAAGTAAATCTGGAGCAGGTTAGAGCAAATAATTTTTGCAGCAGTATTTGCTTTAATTAATCCGTTTGATGCACCATTCAATAACAAAATGGTGTTTAAAGCGGTAAGTTACCGCCCTTAAGCCGGGGCTGAGGCAGAAACGTGCAAAACACTGCCGACTCGGTTATTCCATCCAACTGTTTATGAGCTTACAACTTCACTCTGCTGTTTACGAATTGAACCTTACCGATGCACAGTAGTCTCTCGCCAGTGTTCTAATTTCATGTGAGCTACCAGTCTGTTCGGCTCTCTGTGCTTCTTTTAGAGAATTTATGCCTCCGGTTCGGTTACTTCCTATTCCAGGCTGGCGAGTGCCAACTGTCTGCAGTCCTTGAATGGAATCACTGATTCGGCATTGTGTTGCAAAATGGCGCGTGTCCCGCTGGAGGGGGGCCGACGGTACTTATTTTTTTTACATCAAAAAATCGTTATTCTAATGAAAGGGCGATATGTTCCAATCTGCGCAGTTCCTGAAAGTTTCCAGATCTAATATCTCCTTTAGTTTTGGCGGTAAATGTTTCAAATTTCTTGTGTTGGAGATATTTTTCCATGGAGAATATTTTCAACAACATAATTATGAGGAAGCAGAAGCTTTTCTAAACTGTATTTTTTCATCATTTTTTTTTTCCATATCAAACTTTTATTATCTAAACTCTGCACCTTATTTTGAGCATTTTTGCAACTGGAACCTCGATATACGTATCGAGGACTAACGACTGCAAAAATAAAGGCCTTGCACCTTGTAGGTCAAATGGCAACACAAATTCTACAAAGCTGCAATGTAATATTGGACTCTACATCTTCCTTAACGATCGAAGGTACATCATCAGATGTTGTAATTAAGTTTGTGGATGAGTGTTTTTTTCTTTTTTTTTTTTTTTTTGGAGTAAAAACATTGGCCCAAAAAGACAATTGCAAATGGCAGGGCATTTTTCCTTTAAAATTCAAGTCTTATTTTAAAATTTTCCTATTATCTTTTAACTTCCATTCAATTTGTTTTCATAAAAAAACTAAGAATGCATGGACATTGGTCACATCCCTACCATGATAATTTGAAAATGTTCAATCCAATGGGTATACAACAGTTAAGAGTTTATACACATACAACATTGGTAATCAAATATATTTCAACTGCAAGAAACTAATCCACATTATATAGAATTTCATAAATTGGTACCAATTATTTTTTTCACATTTACATAAGTTGCAGCTGTCTGGTGCAAAATGTTTGAGAACAAATATTTTCCATTATGAATGCATAAAAATCAAAATACATATGAACATTAATTGGTAGCACTTAAAACATATATTTGTAAGCATTTTCACGAACTAATCCTAAAATGATAATGACATGGTAAAAAGCTATAGAGAAATAAATTGCGTTAAGTGCTGTCTGTTTAATTTGTAGAATAAAATGTTCCACGTTAATCTGTTTATATTTTAAGCATACCCAGACAGATGTAACCTGCAGAAGAGTTTAAAAGCGATAATTTTTAAGTTTGGACTTGTTTTATATGTATTATCATTTCAATTTCAGTTACTCAGAGAAATGGGAAAAAGTGAAGTAAAAATTACATAGTCAGCCAACAATTTTTTTTTTTTTTTTGAACTTATGAAAAATTTATCGTTAGCAGGAAAAATTTAATGTGACAGGTTGAGGCTTTTTTTTTTCCGGACACTCTCCTTAAAAAGGTTGGCCAAACCTGATCTTAACTCGCAATTGAACTATTGCATTAAAACCGGAAAAGAAGATGTGTATTTTAGCACGGTAACTTAACACGAAAAAGTATCTGTATAAAAGGTGTTTTTCTTTTCTTTTTGTTTCCTTAATACTTCATAAAATTACCAAAGTAAAGCATCATTGCATTTTCTTTTAAATCTGCAAAAAATAAGTTCTTTGTACCTGTTTTTCTTTTTTTTTTAATTCCAGTTTAAAGAATCTGAATTTTTTAAATTACTTCTGCTATGTGTGAATGCTTCGTGTGGGTCAGCTAGTTCAAGCGTGTTTATACAAAGCAGGGGTGGGGGGGGGACAAGTAGATATAAAATTCCAGACTCACGTTCTCCTCCTTGAGCTGGCGAATCACATCTTCAGTTCCTCCACTCTGAAAAAGAAGACGGAACTTTTTGCAACAAATGTTTTCAGCATGAAGTAAGGCAAAATAAATATTCTTGTTTAATTGCATAGATGTTATCCGAAATTCAAAAATAAACCAGTCCAATACAGTTTAATCGCATAGATCAGTGCTCCTCAACCTCTTTAACCCTACGGCACATTTGCGAGTCTGCTCCACCAACGCGGCACAATGAAC
>JAXGGA010014255.1:10000-32681 GCA_038373865.1 Uloborus plumipes | reverse complement strand
CTAGCTACTTGTAATATTTTGAAACATTCATTTGTTGAAAAGCCATCTACTTATATTAAAAACTGAGTATCTATGTCTGCTTTTTTCTTTTGAGCGAGCTGAACTTACTGAAACTTTCCTCACCATCTTGAAGGCGCGAAGCATCACAATAATTCGAATGATTTTTTTATATAGGAAAAAAGTAAAGGCGTGAAGCACCTGTTAGCGAGCCGCCTTGGCGGGGAGTAGTTTCTTGAAATTTTCCTCACTACATTCAGGGCACGAAGTGCCCGTGTAACGCCGGCCCACGTGCGTGGTATGTCTTGAAATCGAATGAACATTAAATTATATCAAATAATATAACTTCAAAATAAGGTAAAAGTTAGAGAAGGGGGACGTTATGCATCTAGCTGCCCTGGCAGCTAGTTTCTTTTATTTTTAAGCACATTATTGATTAATTTCTTATATTAGAATAACCTACACCATTCTTGCTCTAAAACCAACACATGTTGTGTACTTATGGGGTGTATTTTTTTCATGAAAATTTTGCCTTGAATCATCTTTAATGGACATTTAAATGAATCTTTAAGTAGGTGAAATTCTTACATATTAAGTTGCAGGTAAAGCAGTTAATTATGTGTAATTCTCGTTTTCACAAATATTCACTAATCTTAGGTAAATTTAGAGCTAGTAAAATCGTCTCGCATAATAATTCTTATGTAATTCGTATGTATAAATAATTATTAAGGAAAACTTCACGCAACTAACACTTCCATAAAATGTTGCTAAATAATCGCGTATGTTGAAAATAAGTCTGCTGTTATACAACTTTTATATTTGTAAAGCGAGATCTTTAAAATGTTCTAAGAATATATCGAGTCTAAATGTGTTTGCAAGGTCTCTGTATTTAATGATGCTATTTTTACAAAGTTTAATTATCAGGAATGCAAACCGCTCCCTTGATTTGTTATTTACGTGAAGTGAACAAAATGACAGTTCTTTCTTCCATTCTTGCTAAATATTTCTCATTACATCAGATGAATAATGACTTGATACCTTCAAGTAAGAAATGAGATATTTCATGCATTTTTAGTTGCATGAAACATCTTGCCTCAAAAGATTATTCATTAAGAAATTAAATATTTTATGGGGTAAATATAATTACTATTTAGCTTATTTTACTTACAACCTAATATTAACATATGCTCCGAGAGTAAAATGACTACAGAGCACTACTGAGTTTAACCTGTTGAAAATTTAGTGTTCTTTAAAATTGATATTAACGTGTGTTCTCAAAACGTGCATAGTTTAGGAGTTATATATGTCATTTTCACCATATGCTTATATTTCAGAATTTTTAAGTAATTTTTTAACTTGCTATTTTCTGTTAGATAACTAACAGATGATTAGTCACATATTTTAGTTGTATGAAAAAGTTATTGGTCGTACACTTTGATGCATAATTAAGTATTCAAATACTGTTGAAAAACTTTAAGTTGCAAGGAAAATTGTCGTCGGTTAATATACAAAATCGATATGAAATTTCACTTTTAAACTATATCATAGCGCCTAGAACCAACTTAAATTGAAATTATTTGGGTCCCTGAAGCTTAAAACGATATTTGTGATAGTTAAAATATTGATCAAAAACTGGTTGGTAACAGACTTGACATTTGGTAACGGATTTGACCAGTAACGGACTTGACATTTCAACCAAAATGTCAAATTATGTCTAGGTTGTCGAATTTAAAAATTGAACAACAATATGCATTTTCTTAAGAATTGTATAATGAACAATATTTCGGGGTTAAAGTTGAGAAAAAGTAAAAAATAATAGGGTGAGTTCTGGTAAGTGCGTACCCTTTTTTTCAAAGTTCCTGTTCTCAAGGATGCTGCTCCGTTGAAAACTCTTGTACACTCACAATTTTTTTTTTTTAGTTTTCTTTCCAGATCCTTTACTAAGATACACGTTAAGCATATAATGTGTCAAATAAACCATAAGCATAGGTTTTGTGACCTAGTTTATGACACCTATTCTAAGGTACGCACTTTCCCTACCTAGCGGGTAAGTGCGTCCACCTTAAATTATGTGAATATGAGCAGGAAAAAACTTCTGGCACATATTAAATATGTTAGGTAGTTGCCTTAGCATAATTCCTAATACTAGAGATCAGCACTTGCGTGCATGGATGAAACGCAATCAGTGATATCCCACGTGTCTTACGAACAACTGTGATTTGAAGTTTGAGAGAGTTGTGTCTGTGATTCTTCCTTTGTCCTTTTAATATTACCAAGTGAGCAAATGTAAGTTGTTTTTATTCAGTAATAATCACTTATAGTCTACATAATTTATTTTGGTTTAATACATTAATCAGTCTGCGTTTAAGCCAGGGTTCGCACTTACCCCTTCTTAAATGTAAAATGAGATATGTGCGTCCAATAGCGTTCTTGTAAGTGCGTGCCCCTGTGATTTTCTTTAATTCTATTTGTTTGGTAGATCGTTTTTGACCTGAGTGAATAATTATTTATTTATTTATTTATTTATTTTTTTTTTGAATAAATACGGTTTTAATATTTTTCTTATTAGAATCAGTAGAAGTAAGAAAAAACACAAAATAAAGAGCAAAAAAAGAAAAAAAATGATCATGATATGATACTTGTACTCTTTTTTTTCTTGTACATTGAAATAGTTTTCTACAAGGTGTTCTTAATTTTCTTAAATATAATTTATTCATTATTTCACCTTTGTTTTTTGAATTAGTTGGTTCCTCATTAAGTGTTTCACTTAATTTCATTGCTTAATTTGTGATTCTGGTTTAAATTAAGTATAGCTTATCATCGCTATTTTCAACGAAAAATGTACTAACTGATACTTAAAAGCCAATATATATCAGAGATAATGAATAAATATGAAATCTTACGCCACATTCAATGTAAATATAAATACTTGATGGAAATGACGTCGGATTTATAATCGACTTATAAAAGATTTATAAGCAAAATTAAAGGTGAATTACGAGAGTTGGATTTTCCACGAAATGGAACAAACTTGCCTCATCATAATGGTACGCACTTGATCCGCATAATAGTACGCATATGCCTCATGATAGTGGTACGCACTTCCCCATCAAAATGGTACGCACTTACCCCCACCCTTACTTTAAAGAAAGGGAAAGTGCGTACCGTCATATAAACAAATTTTACTTAGAGTATTTGATCAAAATACCCCATGTATGTTATTAGTAGCTATTACTCAAAAGAAACAACTTGCATTTCTTGACTTCAATTGCTTGGTATGACTACAAGAGAAACTGAAACAAAACCTTCTCAATCTTTACTTTAGAGTTTTTTTGAAGACATTCAAGTTGTCTCTGATTGTGTTTCGTCTATTGAATCCAGGCCTGAATTCTACCTATTGAAATTATTATTAGACAGTTATCTAAAATAGTCGATGTGTTGCAGAAGCCATTTCAGAACAGTGTTCATATAATTCCCAGTGGACGCACTTACCCTCCCAGTGGACGCACTTACCCCGTGGACGCACTTACCAGAACTGACCCTCCTAAAATCTTTGGAAACAGACTTGACAAAGAATAAAAATACGCACCTGGAAGAAATCTTGTGCGAAACGCCACAGCAATACTTCTCGACGCAGGAAAACAAAATGGTACGAAATAGTTACGTCACTAGTTTGTTAAGTTAACTGAATACGTGTTACCATCTTTTGACTGCAATAAATACCTTTTTTAGCTCAAATAATCTTAGGGTAACGGACTTGACAAGAACTGCTGGACAAAATATCTACATACATTTCTTAGTGAAAAAAATTACTATTGTCAATATTTATTATGAATATCATATACTAATAGTCAATATATAATAATAATTTGTATATACTATTAAGTATATAAAAAAAAAATAGTTGAACTTGCAAAAATTGGAAATGTACAAGCGTTTTTGCCTTGATTCTCATTTTTAAAGACTTATATAAAATTAAACAAATAAAGTTCAATAATTTTTTGAGTGATAGAATTTTTTTGGGGTATTTCTTGCAGAAAATAATTGTCCGCATTGAATTTACAACATAAGTTATGATTCAAAATCGTCTTTTTAACCTCCAGACAGGAAATGTAAGCAAATTTTGAAAATGACCCATAAAAGAAAAACTGAAAAAAGTAGGACATTTTCGCGAGTTTCATAGCTAGCATAGCTTTTAGAAAACTGCAAACTTATATTTACACCATCCTTAGTGAACTAAACAACATATTAAAAATTCAGAACTGCATCGTGATTTGTGATTTTAGCAATTTTTTCATACATTATGACTGGACTAGAGAGTCAAAAAATGCTCCACACTTGCGGATAATTAATTAACGTTGACAGAGAAATATACTAATTCTAGCCATATAGACAATAACAAATGATATAAATGCATAGCACTGATAATGGCTACAAAACCAACGGAAAACGTAAGACTTCGATTTAAATCAGTCCCCGTTTTTTTACATCCCTACATGTTTGCAATTTTTTTTTTTTTTTTATTTGTGCTGGGGAAAATATCGTAACTAACTTTTACCCAAGGTGTGAATTGCAGTGAATTGCCATGAAAGTAAGATGCAGTCAGTGTTTTTTTTTTTTTTTAATAAAAAAATATATACATCATTTCACGTTTTGTGATGAAAAAATTAATGCTCAACATGTCTTATTTGGATGACACATCCCTTCTATTGAATAAAAGTCATTTATTTGAGTGCTTTTTGTTTCCGACAATTCTGTAATTTTCTACTCAAATTGCATGTAAATGTACACCCAAGACAAAATGGATAAGTGAACGTTAACGAGAAAGTAATGATAAATTATGCCCATATTGTGTTAGCCAAATGGAACCGGGACATACATCATTATCTGATTGTTATTTCGTCACAGCGACGGGCTCGATGATTGATTGTAAATTTTAGAAATCGCATGAATGTCTTTATTAACATGATTAAAGATAATTGTGTCAAGAATTTTATCGTGAGTGAAATGTAGCGTAACAAAACATGTGACAAATGTTTTGTACTAATTCAACTTGAATAATCATTAATTATTTCTTTAAAGTATTGCCATGGCAGATGTATTGTACTTTTATTTCTTCTTAGATCAACTTTCAATCTTAATAATATCACTCTACGTTTTTACATATTTCCTGCATTAATTAAAATACTTGCATATAATTTATGGACAAATATTGATAATGATGATGATGTCGTGTCTACGGATTGTGCTAAATATTGTCGAAGGTCCGAAGGACCGTAGCCGCTAACTTCGGTGCCTCAGGACTGTAGAAGGTCTCTCGCAGGAGATCTCTATCTGGTAGCAAACCGAGTTTCAAGATCGCTGCAGTAATGCTTGGGCATTCGAAGATGTGTCTTGGTGTGAGTTGGGTATCTGGACAGTTCCTTCAGCAAGGATAAGTCCTTGTCCCGTGGATTAAGTGTGATGGTGGAGAGAGGTTGGTTAAGACTACGTGCCTCTTTGGCCAGGGCGTCCGAGCACTAATTTCCCTCGATACCCACATGTGCGGGTATCCACTGCAATACGCAAGATTTCCCTTTGCGGTGCATCTGATCGAGCAAGTTGTTTATAGTGGTGGTGATGTTAGTTTCTCCATTTCGGATATCCTCAAGGGCTGATTTAGAGTCTGAGAAGACAACCAGTCCCTCAGCAAGATCCATAGCTTGAGAATTATTTAGGAACTGAATTATAGCTTCTTTGATCGCCACGAGTTCACTGGTGAAATTAGAGGAAATAAAGCCTGCATTAACTTTAAGGTTGAATTTTTCACCGCTTGTAAGAGTAAAAAGGATGCCTGCTCCTCCTCCATTGAGGGATTTATCTGAAGAACCATCAGTATAGGCAGTAGCAAGGTTCTCTTGCGAAAGCTTCTCTATTGTTTCGAGGCCCTTTTGTTTTAGCAGAATAGGATCTTCTTTCTTCAAACATGGTTTAAGCAAGTTTAAATGAATAGTTGTGTTCGGTGGTGAATGGTGAATTCGGTGGCGGAACAAATAATGATAATGTTCCTAGATTTAAAAAAAATGTATAAACATTTACAACGCGTTTTAAAGGTAAGGAAACTAGTCTCGATTAGGTGTCAGGAACGATGAGAGTTTAAATTTATAGTTTTAATGAATAATAAACTAAAAAAATTGGTAAGGACTCCACAATATTTCTTTTTACATCTATTAACTAACTGGATTCTTAATAACTTAAAAAAATGGGTACGAGTTCACCATGTACGCACATACGTTAAGCACGTACCCCTGTTAAGAAGCCACACTCACTTTATGAATAATTTTTTGCCCATTTTTTAGCAAATCCTAAACTATCTAGTTTATGCTTCATTTCCAAAGGTGGTTGAGGTTTGAGGTTGTAACTTCACGTATATAAAACACTAGCTGACCCGGCGAACTCTGTTCCGCTTTAAAGGCAATAAATAAGCAACTTTTTGAATTTATTAAGTTTCTTTTATTAGAAAATACAAAAAAAAGTACCTACATTAATCATTCATTATTGTTTCTGTATTTACAACCTATTCTATGCGCTCCAGAAGCTGTCAGAACATGTGCTTTATGTCGCCCGGCGACAGAGGCTCAAAAAAGGCTTAGTTAAAAAGATATTTTTTTCAGACTTCTTATCAACTAACTGCTCCATCCATAAATCCATCCACAGAAACTTTTGTATATTTAATAGTAGAAAGAATAACAGCCACTTGAATGTAGTCCAGGAGCTATCCCACCAAGCGCTTTTCATCTCTCAGCCTCAGAGGCGTAAAAACTCTTAAGTGACAATCGTTTCTGATAGCTTATCACATATAAATTTCAAGGGACTTCCCTTTGTTTATAATTTACTTCACAAAAAAGTCAAATAACACTCAACGCACCGCTAACTTACAACCTGTTTACTACGCTCCGGAAGCTGCCAGTACGTGTGCTTTATGTCGCTCAGCCATGGAGGTGTCAAAAAAGGCTTAGTAAAAAGGGTTAGCCAAGAATACAGAAAAGCTGGTAGCTAAATGGATAATTTGCAATAAAAAATATATTGCTGTCCTAAATTGAGATAAAAACTATCCTATCATTTAAGTTGGACCAAACTGAAACTGCGTTCAAAATTTGGTTAAAATCGGTTCAGTAGCTGAGGGGACCAATGGGCCACAAACACAGGGACGCGTAATTTTTATATATTAAGATTGTGAACCCTCGGTACATTCCTGGTTTTTTTTTAGGACGAATTATTTTAAAACAAAAATGCACTTGATCTTCTTGGGTGCTTGTATTTACCACGCTTAGTCAAAAATTAAAAATATTTACAATTGCTGTAGAAATGAACCATGAACCAAGAAAATATTTCCACTATCTTGCACACCAATGATTTTCCCGCGTTTTAGATTGGACATACGTTTCTGCCTCGGCATAGCTGTCAATACCACAGACATGTGTGTTTAAATTGAATTAAACTTTAATTTACGTGCCATAATTATCCAATCGTGTCAATACACTGGTTTTCTTTGCTTTTCCATTCGACAAATCTGTACAACACTTCCAGATTAACGCAAGTCCGTTGTCATTACGTTTTTGGAGAGCACAAAAATATTTCTCTAATACATAGAAAGAATGAAACTCATGCTATTTTAATCCAGCTAAATAACTGTGAAGGGATTTTTTTTTTATAGCATAACATTCTCACGCGTCAATTCTGGATACAGATTCTTCAATACACACACAATCTTAAAAGCTACAATTCTGGACTTACGTTAGTCTGACAGTTTGTCCCTACAGAAAGTTACATAAATCCTGGTTTAACAGGAGTTTTTTAGCATTATAGTTTTTTTTTCCATTCTTTATCGAAAAATGTCAATTACTTCAAAATAATAATAAAATTAAAATAATGTTGTTTTTCTTCTCGAGCAATTTAACAATTATTATGCTACTATTTTTTCTTGCAAGAAAATAATTATTAAACATCATGTAAGTTATACAGACAATCACTTTTAAAAAGTTGCAAGACACTATAAATACAGTATTCACTTTACAAAATAAAGTTGTACACGACCGGCCTTTTTTCCCTAAAATGGTTTGTCATTTAATTGCATTTTCAAGAAACTCAGTAGTATGTACACAACTACATCAAAATTCAAAAACAGTTTATTTTTTGACCCTAGCAGTTGTTTATATTTTCAGCTACTTGTATTTTGGCGCTTTTTAAAATTACTTACTAGAATATAATTGTAAAATAAATGCTAATGCGGTTCGCATTAAAAAAAAACATACTAGTCAATCAAACACTTTTTATTTTCCGCAACTTAATTACCTCATGCATATTTTATGACATATTTCCAATTCTTTATTTCTAGAAACGCAGCTAATAGTAGTTCTTCGTGATGATTCCAAATGTCACGTTCGTGTTTAAGTGGCCCAATATATGACTGCAGTTAAATGACTTTTGTAAAAGGATTATTCAATATAGCGTTGCATAAAGTTCTTCATTTGATGGCATGGGATGAATGTGATCTAAAGTTTGAATTAGGTATATGAAATTTTACAAAAATGAGGAATGAATTGATTAAATATGATTTTAATTACCTTTTACGTTGGTAAAGTCACAAATCTTTTATACTCTTTACAGATATTTTATTCAAAAACGATATTATTTTTTCATAGTATATATATATATATATATATATATATATATATATATATATATATATATATATATATATATATATATATATATATATATATATATATATATATATATATATATATATATATATATATATATATATATATATATATATATATATATATAGGGGAATGTATCCCAAAACGGGATAGCTAACCTATTCTTCGCTTTATTTCTTATTGTATACAAGGTACATTCCAAAGTTAGACGCCATTCAAAAGTATACACTTTTTACAATCCTAAAAAAAAAAAAACTTTGTCATATTTGTTCGATGTTATTAATGTGAAAAATACTGGTTTCAAAACGTCTTATACGATCCCGTTTTACCCAACCAAGGGTGGGTAAAACGGGATAGAGAATTGTATGTTATTATTTTGTACTGATTTTACTTTTGATTTAGTTTTTTGACCAAAAATAGGCTACGTAATTGTAAGGTTGGAAAATTACATAACACAGAAATCGCATAAAAATGTGCCGCCTTCTTCGTCTGCTTTGGAATAAGCTTCGTGGGCCCATCCCAGAAAGCTCGAGCATTGTATCCAGCTTCCTTCTCCAGATTTCGATTCAAGATACAGAGCATTGCAGAAAATATATGCTTCATCTTTTTCAGTTTCATCTTCTGAAGACGACGACGTCCAACCATGGCTAATTGATGATTTTTTTTTTTTTTTTTTTTTGCGGTTTTTTTTCATGTTACGTCCATTTTCTTCTATTTTTGCAATGATGTTTGTGGGGTTTTTTCAGGTTCAGAGCAATATTTTTAAAATTTATATGCCTGCTTTGCATCTCCACCTGGTTTTCTTTTGCGCCTCATTTGTTTTGTTTTCGGAACATTCAAGCAGACTTGTTTTGGCAGCCCTTTTTTTTCAGCTTTTAAGTTCTTTCTCGTTCTTCTTTTTTTTCTCGTTCTTCTTCTTCCAACTCAAGTTTATATGGGCTTCTTGTTATAAATGCTGTTTTCCTCTTCTATTTTCGTGTTTATTTTGAGGTCTTGGTCCAATCACTCGTGGTGGAGGTAGAATTTCTTTGGGTGATATAGAAAACGGCAGTGAAGGGCGACAGTATAGTCCGAGTCCTGTGACTCCTGTTGAAGTGAACTGTTGGACAAGGCCTGCATTTGTGCTAGTGTTATCGTTGCACTAAGTGATTCTTTCAATACTGTCTCTAATGGTTGTGATGACAGCAAAATCTTTGATGCTATGACTGAATTTGAAGATCCTTCGGATCTTATCTCATTTTGTTGCAGATTTAATGGGTGTTAGGACGTCATGTTCTGAGCATCCAGCAATGGGTGATCTGTTGGAAGAGAGGAAGCGAAGAAATATTTAGGAAAGACATCTGGGGTTATTTGGGAAAATGCCTGTTTTCGTGAACCCATTCACAGCAGTTTTGACAAGAGCTGCTCGTTAAAATGTTGCACTGAACATATTTCCTACTTCGTAGATAGTAATCCCTTTGTCAGAATGGTTGAACATTCACTTACGAACCTCTAGCTCACTTCATGCTGCTTAAACACATTGAAAAAATTTTAATGAAAATGGTCGGGTAAAACGGGACACATCAAAATTGTATCCCGTTTGGCCCGACCATGATGCTTTTGACAACATAAAGGGCTGACCCCGGAACCGCCACTCACTAGCAATGTTTAAGTACATGAAATTTTTGCTAAAAGAGCTATGAACAAAATACAGTTTTAACCGGAATTGTTCCGAATTACGGAAAACCACAATTCTGGTTGTTCTGCAGTCGAAAAAAGTAAAAAGTAAGTAAAAATCTCAATTGAAAACTTTGAAAAAATATTTCTTTGCGAAATACGTGGCTAGAGTTGAAATATTAACTGAGTATGCTGTCATGGCGGTCGGGAACCAGTTTAGCCTCTCTCCTGCGAGATAGTACCACCAGCCAAGCTCCAACGCCCATTATCCCGTTTTGGGCAACTCTCCCCTATGTATGTTAAATGTTCAAATAAGATCTTTTCAAACAGTAAAGCTTATGTTACGAAACTAAGACATTGCATTTGAAGAAACTAAATTCAGGGATATTCTTGTGCTTTTTTTTTAACTCTCAAAAGGTTTTATGGATTTGAGTTTAATTAAACCCCCACTTATATGTTTCTAAATAGTTCACTAACCTTTTCCATGAGTTAAAAAAAAGTATTAGCGAAACGAAATCTTTAATAATCTTTAACTACATCTTTTAAAGCTTGAATATGTTATATAAAAAAAATGTGTTCATTTCTGCAGGTGTAAAAAGAACTAGGGATTAGCAATCGCAAAAAAAAAGCTGTTTCCCCCTTGCAGTAATCTTAATCATTATTTCTAATGTTTAAACAAAATGAAGATTCCTCTTTATTGTCTAACAAAGCTTTAAAATACTTCTTATTAAATAAAAATGTTAGAGTTCAATCTTTCTTAAGAGCGCCTTTTTTTTTTTTTTTTTTGATGCATACATAGCATTTTCAATACAAAGAAAATGCTGTTTTTTCTCCAATCTAAATGATGTACTGTTTATCTTGCTCTTATTATTACAATTACTAAGTGATTCGATTTTTTTTCTTTATGTTTTTATTTCATTTTATTTTTTGCAAATTCTTGAAAAAAAAAACCGAATGCATGGGTATTTACATATTGATATTTAAAAACGGTTTTAAAAAGAGAGGTTAAAGTGGTGGTTATATTGACATATGATTTATTTTCTCAAAAACATAGGAAGGTCATTGCAAAATTATTTATATGAAAAAATAAAGAATATTCTCTGTTTTTCTTCACTATTGTTTTTTTGCTTCGAAATAATATTTTAATACAAAGGGTGAAAAAGTACAGCAATTGTTGTCAATTAGATTTGCATCATATTATATTACTAAAAAAATGTATGCAAAAATATGTAATAATATCGTAGTTATTAATAATTATGAAGAGTTTTTCTATGTATACATGCTAAAAAAAGAATTAATTTAGGCCGAATATGTATTAACACAGTAAAGTAAAACGCTGTAGTGTTGTTGTACTATTCTATAGAGATACTACGTGGAGTGCTAATGTTATGTCCGTTTTATGTCAGCCATTGTTGTTTTTCTGACTATATTGTTGGTCTAATTATTATTTATATTCGAACTTATTTATTATATTTTATCTAATAAAAGGTGTTGCCCCACCCTTACCATGGTCACTGCGTAAATATGCTAAATGTGTATACAGTAGTCGCTGCTTGTATAAATAAGGTTTGCTCGGAACAGGCTTGATTCATCAAGCTAATAATTCAGTCGAGAAAGACATTATTCTTTTTTCTTGTCAATTTCATTCATTAAAGTGGTTGATTTAGTTAACTACTTGTTCAATTACCTGGAACCCACTGTATTAGATATTGTGAAGATTTGAAAATTAAAAATTTACTTTACTTTTACTTCAAACTTGTCAGGAATTATTAAGGTCATAATGCTTCAATTTTCGTTTATTCAACTAAGTGGACATTTTTTATCCAGCAGCATACATTCCTTGGCATAAATACAAACTGATAACGTCGTAAAGTGTACTGCAATGCAACTTTAGTACTTTACTACGTTGCCTGAGATACTTGTAAAATAAGGCATATACTCCACAAAGCACTGGTATAGCAGTTTGAATATTTGATCTTCTTTAGAAAATGAGACTGTAAATATTTTATGCTTCTTGCTGATCGAGAAAGGTTCGCAATATTTTAAGAAAATATTTCTCAATGTTTAACAATAAGCACTTTTAAATCTTTAAATCATTTTGCATTTTAATTAAGGTAACATCTCTGTCTCTTTTTTTTTTGTCTTAATGTTATTATGTGCCATCATAATAACATTCATATATTTACAAAAGATGTTGAATAATGCTTATTCAGCGTTGTTTTATCGACCGAAACAAATTGAAGCTTGTTTGGTTTGTAGTCCTAAGAACCCGGATTCTAATCCACTTATCAACGACTTCCAGGCATTGCAAGGAAAAACTAAGCTTAATCTATTGCGGTATGAAAACCAGGCTGCTTTATTCTCCCCATGCACTGAAATTCTAGTTAACATTCACTAAATATAAACTTATTATAAAATGAAGGATATTATAATTCTTATTTTATTATTTTCTCAAGTTTTTCATGCAAAAATACCATTTTTTTTATTTCCTAATAATTTGTATATTAATACGATGTAGTATTGATTTGTATTTACATCATTTATTTGAAGATTTGCAAGCCCCAAAATTGTAGCTATAGGTTATCAAAAATATCTTTAGTAGAGTATTTACGTTGATACAGGATTGACCGAACAGTGAATAGACATCTGTTCAATTTAACAGGCAAGTGGATAAAGGTGATATGTGACATTTTTAAAAATTTCTAGAAAAAGCTTTCAAAAAAAAAAATACTTTTTTTTTTTTGAATGGATTTCTCTCAACCGGTAAAACCGGGTCATATTTTTAGTTACTAACCAAAATAAGTTTCAAAAATTGTCAAATATCCCCTTTAGCCACTTGCCCTTTCAATTCTTTTGTGGAAACGAATTAACGAAAAAATAGACGAAATAGTAACAGTACATTCCGTCTATAATTAATAAGAAAAACCTAGAATAAGATACATTTATACGTTTCATTCATTGAGCTACTACCTGTACCCCCCCGATAACAAAGAAAAGCAGGTTTCTTAAAGCGTTCTCCCATTTTTTAAAACATAACTATACTTTCTAATTATATTATTCTATTAAAATTTAGTTAGGAAAAAATAATTTGAACTTTGACATCTTGAATTTCAGTTTACTTATTCGCAGTCACAAATTGCCATAAGTACACACGCACGCGCGTGTTAGTGTTTGTGTGTGAGAGAGAGAGAAGATAGACAGAAGGCAGGCATAATTATGTGTGAATGTGTGTGTGTTGGCTTGTATGTGTGAGTGTGTGTATCTAGGAGATAGATGCCACCATTAGAAATAGCGGTGACCGAGGACTAAAGACCGACATGCATCAGGAGAAAAAGGCAAATACGTTCCAAAGTGATTAATTAGCAATCTTCATTTCGTCATAATAAATAACGGATTCAACACTTTTTTATTGGGCAAATGTTTCATACATATATGTTGTGCGAAAAAATAAAATGTAAAATACACTGTAAACAATGCTCTTGATATACGACGGAAAAAACGTCCTGACATCCATGTTACCCCTTACCTTTCACCGTAAAATCCTGTTCTACTGTAAAATTTTCAGCCGGAGAAACCAAGCACGCTGTGGAAAGTCACGTTGATTAAAAAGAAAGTTTCACCTTGTGCTTAATGAGCCTCGTTACCAATATGCCAATATATTTTTTCTAGCATCTAAGCAATATTCTCTTCGTTCGTTAAGATTGCAGATTATGACAAACCTTTGTTTTTAACGTTTGAAGCTGTTTTTAACTACAAAATAATGCATAACTCCCCTGAGGAAATAAATACGTAAAAAAATAAACATACAAAGGAGCTAGGAACACATATAAAACAGTGCCAGAATAATTAGTGTATTAGTTCTTCCATAGAAATCTAATTATTTTAAACGAAAACGAAAAAGTTAAGAAAAATAAAAATTGTTTTAAAAATAAATACATGCTGTTAATTTATTTTATTTTTATTAACTTTTTATTTTGTGGGAAGAAAAAATAAATCTCTCCGAGATTATTATTTCATTTGACAGAAAAGAGAAAAAGTAATAGGGAAAATTATAATGAATTAACTAAATAACTAATTAAAATTTTGGAATTAAAAAAGCAAATAATCTCGACAATCATTATTTCAAAAAACAAAACAAAACAAAAAACATTTGTGCTTCGAATTCAATTCATTTTATTTTAGTTATATTAACGTCAATGTTCAGTTTGCGAGAGGTGACATTGTTGTGCTTATTTATAAATTGTTCTTAATCTTATTTCTCTCGCCTAGTTCAAAACTAGTTAAACTAAATTTATGCATTTAAAAATGGAAAGGCATGTGATGTAAAGCACTACTTATTATAGGTAAGCTTATTTTGCAAAAGCACGATTTCCCACAGAGTAGCTGAGTGATAAGTTCTGGGTTAGTGATATGTTCAGTTGGTTAACTCATTAATGCCTGACATTTTTTTCCCAAAGATATTTTGTATACTGGTTACAAATAGTGTTTAATGGACAGGAAAAATAATAAAAAAAATATTATGTAAAAAAATAATTTTGTTATTGAGGAAAGAAAAATCGTCCCTTAAAAGTTATGATAGACCCCAGAGGGTACACACTTTTTTTACTAAATTTTTTTTCTGCCTACGATAAAATATTTAAAAAGATATTTTATAATAAGAAATAAAATCAGCATTAACATAAACTGGGAAGCTGGGAATAACTTTGAAAACTTAGCTTTTTTTCTTGAGATTGTGAACAATGATTTTTGATAAAGATCATATTAAAACTGCTACAGAACACACTTTACAATGGTTATGTGCTGCAATATGTTAATAACGAATTGAAACGATACCAAGGTACTAATTGAACAGTATTATTTGGTTGAAATGTACATTTTGGGGGAAATTCAGACCCTTTTTTGGACCGTCCCTAAAAAGGGACGCTAGGCATTAAAGGGTTGAGTTAGTGATTGGTTCTGAAAATCGCTGCTAGATTAAATGCACGGATTGTTCACTAAAATCACAATTTAAAGTGGCGAAACCTCTAATACATAAATTCAAATAATGGATCGCATCTCACCGGTTTATGATGTGCCGAATACAGTTATGCTATTTTGTAGCGTGAATTGTTCTCTGGAAATTTTGATGTAGATTAAAAACTAAAAATGCTTCAAAACCCTTTGATTTTTTTCAGAATCTCAGAGTTGGTGATCCAGAAACTATAAGTCAGTATAATTTGTTCGTAGTTATTTTAACTCATAGAATGCCGGTATTAGGGGCAGCTAGAAATTTAAATGATTGGCAGATTAAATATAGTCACAATAAAATTGATTACTTAAATTCAAGCATATGTTTCTTTTTCATTTTAATTTTTAAAATATGTTGTTTTTTTTTAGTTTTTGGTATGTATTTCATTTATTAGCTGCTAAGCATTTCCTCGCGAGTGTAAGATACTTGATAGTTAAATGATATGGATTCTTTTTGGAGCTAATAAAATCTTCTTATTAAAATATTGAGGTTAAAATTGGCGGATTCTCAGCAAACAAATTCATATCATAAAGATGAATCACGTTTCTTAAAGTATTTCTGTTTTTTAATATTTCTCTAGTTTAAGATAAAATATACACAACTTCTTATTTTTATTTATGATACGCATGTTCGATCATAAAATAAATACACTTTAGCATTTCAATGCATTGTCACGACTTATTGAGGGCATAATATTGCTAAATTCATTTCAACATAAGAGTATATGAGCGTCACAGGAAGGAAAAGTTACCTCGCTTGACATAAAAAGAAAGCTGTTTCAGTCATAAAATAAGACTATAAAGAAGCGTTATTGCGGCGGTTCAAGCATTAGGTTAGTAGTATTTATCAAATAGAGGCATGCTTCGCGAAACACTAGAAAAGTAATTTGAACATTTGATCCCATTCAATAAATGGAGTGCTAAAAATTTTATGTGTATTCGTAATATAAAATCACTTTAGTACTGCGTCTTCTAAGCACTTGCAATAAATGTTAATAATAAAAATAATGCAATTTCTCGATACTCATATTTTTGTGCAAGATAGACCGGCCTGCGAATAACCACTAAAGTGCATTTTCACTTTCAAAAAGTACATAACATCGTTAAATTTAGGATTTGGCACAAGAAAAAAAAATTAGATGATACATGTTGTTGTTTGAAATACCACTCGGTGTATCCGAGCCTGAGTAGAGGAAATCTACGCCAATTTAAGGCAGGATAGTACGGATTCCGTTTTTACGAGCACCATTAAGGTGGAAGGCCGTTTTAACTCAGCACACATGCCATAAGTACACGTTTATAGGTTAGGCATCCATTCATAACAAACTTTAATACGCAGAAAGGACAATATCTGGAGTAAGAGAAAGTACGTCCATGCCCAAGCCGGGATTTGTACCCGTTGCCAGCACATCATGGTCGGACGTTTCTGACCACTTGACAAGGTGACCGACGGATGATACATGTAAGTGATGTATGTTATTAAAATTTAAAAAAAAATGGGAGACATAAAATTTTGCAAAAAAACATATGTGGAAGTGGTGGGAGGGAGGTTGGTAGTTAATTGAGAAGAATATTATCAATCTTGTAAATACCCCAACCAATAAATGAACGCACCATCTTGTAGTCGTTTTATTTTTTGGATATGCTAAAAAGAAATTTAATACTGAGTCAATTCATCAGACAGAAAAAAAAGAAACTTTAAATTTTTTTTTCTGATTACCTTTTTAAATATTTTTTAAATGCGAGCTGTAAGTAGTTTACTGAGATATTTTTCACATTTTCATTCAGCAAATTGAATCGGTGAGAGGAAAAACCACTTCAGTCAAAAGAATTCAAAAATTCGTTTTTCATGGAAACAAGCTCTGGAAGGCAAGATGCGTGTTAATAGCAAAAATCGCGTCAATCAAACTACTAGTTCCAAAGTTACGGGGCCTCCCTTCTGAACGTTGAGCGCAGAAATGAAGCGAGTCTAGTGACTGACGTTGTTTATGTACCTAACGCTAGAACGAGCATGACTTTCTAAGGGCGCGCATTCGTTCACAAACGATCTGATTTCGGCGCTATTAAGACGATGATTCGTAAACATTATCAGATTTACACACCTAAAGCACTAACGCAGCCAGAATCTTCTTGGGGAGGGGAGGGGGTGATCAAAACAATCTTTTTTCGAGTAGAAGACTACTGTATTAGATTTTCAACAATGTTTAAGCCAAAGTATATGGGGTGTTGTCCCTATCCCCCCTTCGCTGCGCTCCACTGACCTGATGAATATGAAGATTTGTGTGCTCAGACCAGTAACAGCTTTCACGTCATCAAGCTACTCTCCTTGGACATAAACACATTTGATGATTGGTGGAAAGACTTATACAAAAAATAAAAAAAATCTTAAACAGAGAAAGGCAAGGGGAAAATGTGCAAAAAGAGACAAAATTTAAGTTTACCCCCATTTGATACAAGAAGTTCCCCCATAGCTTTAAAGGAAAAATGGTTATCGCGGCACATAATTTCTTTGATTGGAGTTTGCTAAGCTGCTGAAGCTTACTTCCTAAAAAGTCGCTTTTGCTTCAAGCTATGCCTATCCTTCAGAGCACGTTCCAACCAACATAAATTGGAAAATATCAAGAAGGTGGTTGTATGTATTCCTGAAAATTTTTTGTGATGAACTATTTACCTGATCAAATACTTCAAATGATGGCAGAACATGATCTATTCAAAAAGATGTACATACCCATTTCTTTGCTTATCTTTTATTGGTTTGGATTTAGCAATTGCTTCTCAATTTTTTAATAACCTTCCACTGTTGTTGATAACCCATATTTCTTATACTGTAATTTTTTAAGTTCTTTATTTCTTTTGATTTCATAATTTGTTTAACGATTTATGAGTAAAATTGTTTTGTTCTTAGAGCTTAATAATTTTTTGAAGTCATGCGTCACAATAATAAAGCAAGAGCTACTTCATATCTGATGAAATCATAAATAAATATAAACGCTTAATGTATGATAACTTTTTCCCCCAAGTGTAAAAGCCTATTGACTGCAAAAACAACATCAGTCAAAATTACATTTTAAATTTTCCTGAGCCCGATTTAGACTGAACCTATGTAGTTTTTGCATGATAGCAACATACATGCATGTTACGATGCAGGAAAAAAATAAGTGTTCAATTATTTGAAAATTTGGAGGAGCTATGACGTTTTTTGTCTCTCCTGAAAAATTTGAAATTCTTGACCTACGTTGTTTTTGCACTCACCGATTCAATTGGTTGATTTTTGTTCTACTTCATTGATTCTTAGGCGAATACTTACGTGATGGACATATATTTGTATGGGTGTTTTAAAACTATACTGGTTATCATAAATTAAGGAAAAATCACAAAAATCGCGATAACTCCCTGAAAAATAATTCCGAGTCATGCAAAATTTGGATATGTTGCTAAGTAAGAGTTGCTGAGTAAAACTATGTTATGTAAATTAGTGGCGCTGCAATCGGAGTACGTTATCTTCGAGGAGCTTAAAAAACCACGTTTGAGAGCAAGCCTACAAATCTCGCCGTGATACTACCAAAAGAAATCTGAGCTAGCCAATTTGCATCATAAACGATTCTCTGAAACACGCTACAATTCTGCGCATGGAGTGGCAAGCTCGTTCCCCGGACTTGAATCCTTTCGAGCACGTTTGGGACGCTTTAGGGAGACGTATTTCTGCCCTCAACCCACCCCCTCAAACCCTTACTTCGCTTGCTACTGCTTTGTAAGCTCAATAGCTCTTGTTTCCTGTAGTATTGATAGACCAAATAATTGACAGCATCACGCATCGCTACTCGTGCTGTATTGCTATTAGAGGCATATACCATATTGAAGCTACTTCCCCAAAATCAAACTGCCACCTCAAATTTGTTCATTTTGTAAGAGCATTATTTTTATAATACCATAATTGTCTGTTAGTTTCTTTTTATGTTATTTTTTACCTTACTATGTGTTGTACAATGTGGCCAAGTTTCATAAAAAATCTCCAAGTAACTTCTTGAGTAATCGTCATTTTTGTGATTTTTCCTTAATTTTTGACAACCAGTGTATATGTGGGAAATTCGAGCCCGCTTTTTAGTGAAATACGATTCACGCTAGTTTAATCACTGCTATCCAGTTTACTCGTGCCTCAATATTTGCTGTATGTCTAGTTAATTCTGCTTCCAATTGCATTGCTACACCATTTTCAGTATTATCTTCACTTGGTCAAAATGATGATGTTTGGTCTTTATACACAGAGATTTCAACCACGTCAATATTGAGGCTATTTAGAATTTATTTCCGCGTAGTATATTACACAAATGTCATGGTTTGAAAACGAATCACCTTTTTGTAGTGCAACAGATTTAGCCGCAAATTAACATTTCAATGGAGAACTGCTGACTCTATGATGAATATATACAGCAACTAATGAGCTTTCAACTGTTGGCTGATTTGTATCTTTTTTGGTACCACGAAATTTGTAATATAGTACATTTTCGTTAATCTAAAAGCTATATATTTGTGCATAAAATAGATAAAATGAGAAGCAACGTTTAAAAGCACAAATAAGATTAAAAGATAAAAAGTTTTAAGATATTGTTTAAATGTTTGTTTGCAAAAATGATGAACCTTGTGCTCTCCCATATGTCTCGAATTATTTTGAAGCATCAAATATTAACTCAGCACATTCTTAGATCTTATTGGTCATTTTTCTTTTCTTTTTTGTATTAAAACGTTCCAATGACCTTGTTTTATTCCATTTGCTTTCTGGTCAATGTAGAAGGAGGCTGTTGCCCCCGAAACATGTTTTCCCCTTTTAAAATTTTTAACCTTTTAATATGATTTGTGCTTTTAAACGTTGTTTCTCATTTCATCTACACTTCCATTATTTAGCACATCCCAAAGGTATTCACTTCTAAAGTTTAGATAAGTACTTCTTTAATTAGGATTTTAGATTCAAAATGCCCTTTTTACCCAAGTAACGTATAGTATTTCGCTTACTACTACTAGCATTGCATTTTACTATACCTTTAATAAAGGAAAAAGGTGGTTGCTTCTGTATTTAAAATTAAGTTTCACATTTACTTGTTGCTACACAAATATAATAATTATATCAGTACCCCAAAAAAACTTGCACGAAGCTTTTATTTTGTAACGATTGAAATAAAAATTGGTGAAAGGAAAAAAAAAACATTTTCTCAAAAGATGTCCTTTCTGTGGAGTTGTCTTTCGCCGAAATTACAGATTCAGTGATAATTCTTATCATTTTTTCAACATGAAATGTGCTTTTTTTTTGGCAAGAAATATATGCACGGTTTTCAGATATTATATTTTTAAGTGGGTTTTGTATTTTAATTTAAATATTTTTCTTTTAGGGGGGGGGGATTTTTATTCGTTTTAACATTTTTCCTAATTGCTCAAATGTTACTTAGAATAGTTTCCTTACAAAATGCGAATTCTAAAGATTTTTTTCTTATTTCAGGTTGCACATATTATAAAATATCGTTTCATACACTTTTTCTGCTTGATTGTTTGTGAGCATCTCATTTAAATTTAAGACATGTATATTTTTGACAGAAAAATTTGTGGTCAGGATTTTTTTCCTTTTATTTATATATTTTTTTTTGCTACACACCAAGGGTACCAGGGTGTTATTAATGCGTGGAAGACCTCGTTATGGTAATGCTAAAATTATGCAAGGACAACAAATACATTTTGCTTTACGTATTCCTTTATTTACATAGAAAAATATAGTCTTATCTAGGTAAAAAAAAAGGATATTTTTTCAGCATTTCTCCAAGCCTCTTTGCTTAGTTCATGCAAGCCAAAGAAATCTAAATACTAAAGCTTTAAAGAACACTGTATTTCACATCCCGCATAAAACATGTAATGATGAATAAATTTGGAAAAGTTTTCAGAGTTTTTTTTTTTTTTTTTTAAAGATTATTAAAAACCTTTGCATAATTGCGCAATAATGCATTGGCTTCTGTTTTAGGTGGTAACCACTTATGTTACTTCACTGCAAAAAAAAAAAAAAAAATGCTTTTATACAGTATAATACTGAAAGCAGAGTTTTCAGTTTTAAAACTGTAAAAGCGCAGCAATAAACAGTAAAAGTAGCAATTTTACAGTTTATTACTGTAAAACTAGCAATTGTACAGTTTATTACCATAAATTTAGCTGTATTATACTTGAAAAAAAAAACAGTGTAATACTTGCAACAGAAGTTCAGGATTAAAACTGTAAAGTATGCAGTAATAAACTGTAAAACTAGCAATTTTAGAGTTTATTACTGTAAACTAGAAATTTTACAGTTTACTATTGTAAAATTAGCAGTTTTACAGTTAATTACTGCAAAAACAACAGTGTAATACTGACATCCGAGGTTCCAGCTTAAAACTAATGTAAAACTAGGTTTTTTACAGTTTATTACTGCAAACTAGCAATTTTATACTTTACTACTGTAACTTTAAGCAGTTTTAAAGTTTAATACTGTAAAATTAGCTGTATTATACTGTAAACAGTGTAATAGATGGTAAGTGAGTTGTGCTTTTACTGTTTTACACAAAGTGAATAAAAATTTAATTTGTATCATTGGAAACTGCAGTTTGTATTGTTTGTTCCTAAATTATTTATATATTAAGCAATATTTATATACTACAGGAGTATTTTTGTTTTTACTCAACCTGCAGAGATAAGCCGTGAAACCCCACTTTTCCTAAGCGCATCGAAAGCAGTTGAAAATACAGAATATTAGTATAGTTATGTAAATGCAGAATGTTTTTAATTCATGATGAAATCAATTTTAGATTTAATCAATTTTAGATCACGGTTATACCTTTAAAATTAGAACTTTTATAATGTTTATTCTAATCATGTTGCAAGATTGTTTTAAACAATCCAACAAAAGCATTGTTTTCATGCTTTAGTCACACGTCACTGTAACAAGAAATTCATTTTCTGTTAAAACGCTGGAAGCTAATGAAAACATTACCTCAAAATCAATTTTTTGCATCTAATAAAATTGTATTTCTAATATAAGTTAAATTGCTACTACAAACATACATGGTATTGATTTTTGAACTATGTTTTCAGTTTAAATCTGATTTTTCAGAACAAGTCCCAGTTTTCTGAAACATGATGGAAAATAGGAAAAAGGTAAATTAATTCAAACCTTAATTTGTTTATCCTTAATCTTTCTTCAACTTGAACACCTTGAGGCTATTTTATCCACTTAAATGGAAGTCATTTTAGAAGTTTTCAAAATCAGAAATGACTGAAGAAGTTTATAGAGACAGCGTTGAGGA
>JAXGGA010014255.1:0-7500 GCA_038373865.1 Uloborus plumipes | reverse complement strand
GGACCGCAATATATTTTTTATTGCAAATTATCTATTTAGCTACCAGCTTTTCTGTACTCTTGGCTAACATTCTTTAAACATACCCGGAATACCACCACATAATCTGCGGTTAAAAATTGGTTCACACATAGTTCTTCTACGTAATTTAAATCCACCGAGATTATGCAATGGTACGCGTTTAGTTATCAAAAAAATCACCGGGAACATTATTGAGGCAATCATTTTGACTGGCAAGTTTAAAGATGAAATAGTTTTGTATCCACGTATCCCAATGACACCGTCAGAATCTTCAATACCCTTCAAAAGGCTACAGTTTCCCATTCGTTTAGTTTTCGCCATGTCTATTAATAAGTCCCAAGGACAAACAATGTCAATTTGCGGTTTAGATTTAGAAAATCCATGTTTTTCCCATGGGCAACTATAGGTCGCTTGCTCCCGTGTGGGAAAACCGTCCAATCTATTTTTGTTTTCAAGAGACAGATTAACAAAGAATATTGTGCACCGATTAGTGTTGAGTTAAACTGAAATTAAAAATGCTTATAATTCAAAAAATAACAAATAATATTGGTTAATTATCTACCCTACCTACATTATTAAAAAATAAAATGTTACATTAAAAATAAAATGTTACATTAAAAAATAAAATGCTACAATAGCAATTAGCAAATTTTTAATTAACTCGATTGTTACAAGCTTGAATATAATATTTCTAAGTACTAAAATACTACATTTTTTATTGATTTTTTGTTTCTAGCAAACTTAGGAAATTTATGTTCGATTGTTTTCATATTTTGAACTCAAATTCATATTTATATAAAGTTGATCTCTATAACGGTAATACAGTTTTTCGTTTCTATTGAAACATTATAGTTTAACCCATACCTTAGCCACAGCAACGCGTGGCCGGGTCAGCTAGTATATATATATATATATATATATATATATATATATATATATATATATATATATATATATATATATATATATATATATATATATATATAATATATATATATATATATATATATATATATATATATATATATATATATATATATATATATATATATAAAGAATTGGTTGTAATTGGTTATTACGGATGGTAGGAATCAATTGATTATCTTAAAATTTTTCTTTGTTAAATTTCATGACTCAAGGGAGGAAAAAGATGATAATAAAGCAATTTTGCCTAACAATGTATTGTAAAGGGCAAGAAAAAAACATTTCTCAGAGAAAATGAAATTCTTCTCTAAGTAAACTTCTTTTCCATGTGAAATGTAATTATATGCATAAAACAAACACACATAACGTGTCCAAGAAAGACATCGATTTCAGAAAAAGCTCTATCTTTCATACATTTACTTAATTTTTTTCCTTTTGAACAAAAGAAAAGTAATAGGAAAAAAATGAAAAATTGGAAAATATTAAATTAATTCAAAACATAATTTGTTTATCAATAATAGTTTCTACGTTTTGACACCCTTAAGCGAAAAAACAGAATGTATTGAAATCGGTGACTGTTGGATAAACTTAAGGAATACAAAGAGGATCGAAATTGAATTATTTCTTTTGTTTATAACTAAAGCACAAACAAGTTATTTTTGGTGTTCTTTCTTTGCGTGGTAAATGCGATAACGCTTTAAAAGTTCTTGAGGTAGTCTTCATCAAAATATTCTAATGAAATGTAAACAATAGTATTGTTTAAGAAAGAGACAGAGGACTACTATTGTTTAGGAGTCATGTATTAAAAAAAGAGAGATTGAAAACAGAATTAACGTTTAAACTTTTTTATTTCTATATTTTCACCTCAATACATTAGGACATGCAAAAATATTATGAAGGTGTGTTTTCCTGTATTCCATTTTTTTCTTACTTCAATCTTTTGGAAACTCTGAAAAAATTTTTTAAAAAGGATTTGGGAAGAAAAAAAGTTCAAAAAGGGATCCACCCCACAGGAAAAAATATGTAGCACACATTTTTGCGTGTCAAAAAAAAAGTTTCTATGATTCTAGATTTCTGGATACCAACACCGACTTCCTAATATC
Source organism: Uloborus plumipes (assembly GCA_038373865.1). Taxonomy (NCBI): domain Eukaryota; kingdom Metazoa; phylum Arthropoda; class Arachnida; order Araneae; family Uloboridae; genus Uloborus; species Uloborus plumipes. The sequence continues at coordinate 5,455 of JAXGGA010014255.1, read as the reverse complement.
ATATACATCTATCACTTAGTAAAAATGCCTATAGAGATTAACCAAGGATGCGTTGCTTCCAAAAATCGTACATGTCTGATCGTAGCTTTTTCTTACGTAATTACACAATTTATTATTTCTTAACCGCTTCATTATCTATTTATTTGTTTATTCATTATCTTATTTAGTTATTTTTTTATTAAAAATATTTCAGTTAGTCAAATATAAACTATTTCTTTAAAAAAATATTTAATTTTTGAAATGCTTCATGGGAAAAAAAGTGACTATTTCGTATATTTTTTTCTATATTTTTTATTATTATTATTGTTTTCTTTCTTGCTTTTGCTTTTCAAGAAAGAAATTTACCGACGAAACTGAAATATAATGTTTCAATGCAAGTTAAATTTAAAATTCATTGTTATTTGTTGCGTACTGAAATTTTCAAAAACCATTTCCAATTTGTTAATTTTGTAAACGGTATGTTAATTATATCAGTTCGCCACACTCCCGTACTTCTTGTAAAAAATAGCATCACTTATTTTTATTTTACTTTTATTTAAAATACTTCTTCTTTATTAAGATTACTATCATCGTCTTGTAATAAAATATGAAAATAAAAATTGTGAAAGAAACCGGGAAAGTAGCCATTATTTCTGAAACTAAATCTTTAGGGGTAGTTAAGCTTGTGCTTCGAACATAATGGCGTTATCGTATGCTTAGGCTGCAACTGGGTGATGAATATAGCATTTCTGCTGCCGCCATTGTCTTCTGAGAAGTTAGTCTTGCAGAATTAGTCGACTACATCAAATGTGATTTAATGCAGCAGGACGATTTTGTGACAATATGAGCTCGGTAATTAGCCATAGTGCATACAAAGGGCTCCCACGTTGTATTTCAACATGTGTCTCTTGTCTTAATGTACGCTTGTCGTCATGGGGGTTTTCATGACTATCGAGGCAAAGCGTATGAAATGGTTGACTTGAACAAACAGAACTAAAGGCAAAATATTGCTTGAGTTAAGCAGTTGTTACAAATTTTACTGTAGATCGGGTCGAAGCACTAAGATCTACTTAGAAAGAAACATTTTTTAAGAAGAACTATGTTAATGAAAAATAAAAAATAATACCTCCTGCTTTTTTCAATGTAGGTTCAGTTGCTGCGCAAAAAGGACTAGTATTTTTTAAATAAAGTATTAGCTATCAAAAAAACTAAATTGCAGTATAGGGACATTTTAGCCTGACAGGTTATTCGACGAATGTCTGCAGGTCAAATGCCACACTTAAACTAACATCAAAAAAATATATTATTGTAAACAAATAAGTAGAACACATAAACTACCGAGGTGTGAAATTTATTATACTCAAAGAGCGAAAATCAGGAAAATAGAATATTCTTTCTTTAAAATAACCTTTAGATTCCTTCTAAAAGCCCAATAAATTTTTCGAGAATAGTCAAAGTACTATACATTATTTTCTCTCTAAATTTTCCGTTTCACTTCAGTTTCCCCATCCTCGCAACACTGAGTTGTAACTGATAAAACTAGCCATTACGTTCTGATGTTGCTTCTAAAACTGTGAGCAGTGTGAAGTATTTTGTTGTGTGTTTTTGCCCTAAGATCCCCAAAATAACAAGTTTATAAGTGGTTTTGTGTCTCACTCTACAATTTTAGTGTTAGTTTTCAAGTTTTTTTTCTTCGAACATACATTTTGATGATTTTTTTGTGAAATGGGTAAGCTGCCTGACCTCTCACTATGAAATAAAGCATTGGTGTAAGTAACACAAATTAATACGTTTACACAAAAAGAAATTGTGAAAAAACTTTATATCCCCCCCCCCCCCCAACAAAAAAAAAATGTTAGTAAAAGTAATGTTTCTGTCAAAAAAGCATACCAATTCTCCCAAAAAGGCATGGGAAATGTGGGAGAAAACACAAAGTGTCTCCAAGGATGAAAATAAAACTTATTAGAATGGTCAAGGCCAACAGAAGAACAATTAACCTTTCTAACGGTGTGGAGTATTCTGGTGTAGAGGTTGATCAATCATTGGTCCGGCGACGGATCTTCGCAAATAGGATGTTTGCTCAAAGGTCCCGCAGGAAGGCCAAAACCACCCTAGCTATGGCAAAGGAAGAGACTCAGTGGGCCAAAAATGTTCATGGGATGTTTAGTAAAGATCAAGGTTGGCACTTATGATTTTTAGCTACTAGAAAAATTCGGTCTTTCTTTTCAAAGTATTGAAAGACAATATTTAAAAGGCACTTATTTGGACAAAATAGTGGTTATATATATATATATATATATATATATATATATATATATATATATATATATATATATATATATATATATATATATATATATATATATATATATATATTATATATATATATATACACTGAAGTGACAAAAGTCATGGGATAGCAATATGCAAATTTTCAGATGGCAGTAGCATCGCATAGAACAGGTATAAATGCGCAGTGCTTTTACAGAGCTTTCATTTCTGTTCAAGTTATTCATGTGAAGAGGTTTTAACGTGATGATGACCGCACGACGTGAATTAACAGACTTTGAACGCGGAATGTTAGTTGGAGCTAGACGCATGGGTCATGCCATTTCGGAAATCGTTAGAGAATTCAACATTCCCAGATCCACTGTGTCAAGAGTGTGCCGAGAGTATGAAATTTCAGGCATAACATCCCACCATGGACAGCGCAGTGGTCGACCGCCTGCACTTAAAGATCGAGACCGGCGACGTCTGCAAAGAGTCGTAAATTCTAACAGACAAGCAACACTGCGTCAAATCACCGTAGAAATCAATGTGGGACGTACAATGGACGTGTCTGCTAGAACTGTGCGGAGAAATTTGGATTTCTTGGGCTATTCCAGCAGAAGACCGACTCGAGTGCCTTTACTGACAGAACGACATCGCTTGCAGCGACTCTCGTGGGCACGTGAGCATATCGGTTGGTCCCTAGATGAATGGAAAACCGTGGCCTGGTCCGATGAGTCACGATTTCAGCTGGTAAGAGCCGATGGTAGGGTTCGAGTGTGGCGCAGACCCCACGAAGCCATGGACCCAAACTGTCAGCAAGGCACTGTTCAAGCTGGTGGTGGCTCCGTAATGGTGTGGGCTGTTTTTTCATGGCATGGACTTGGTCCTCTAGTGCGACTGGACCGAACATTGACTGGAAATGCTTATGTGCAGCTACTTGGAGATCACTTGCAGCCATTCATGGACTTCATATACCCAAACAACGATGGGATTTTTATGGATACAATGCGCCATGTCACCGGGCCACAACTGTTCGCAATTGGTTTGAAGAAAATTCTGGACAATTCCAACGAATGATTTGGCCACCTAGATCGCCCGACATGAATCCCATTGAGCATTTATGGGACACCATCGAGAGGTCTGTTCGTGCCCAAAATCCTGCCCCATCAACGCTTTCACAATTATGGACGTCTATCGAGACAGCATGGCTCAATATTCCTGCAGAAGACTTCCAACGACTTGTTGAGTCCATGCCACGTCGAGTTGTTGCACTTCGCCGGGCAAAAGGAGGGCCGACACGATATTAAGAGGTATCCCATGACTTTTGTCACTTCAGTGTATATATATATATATATATATATATATAATATATATATATATATATATATATATATATATAGGCACAAGGGGAGGAGCTTGGGGGGGGGGACATAGCTCCTTAAGCCGTCGACAGTATAAACTATCTATTATTATTTTACATTCTGATCATATTTTAGTAATTGTATATAGGTTGGATGGATACTGTTATGCAAGATATTAATGAGCTAATATTTAGAAAAGTGCCAATTTGAGTCCCAAGTGAATTTCCACTAGTATTTCCATAACTAGTTAAGAAAATAATTTTCCACAGAAAGAAGACAAGGTTCTGCTTTCATTTCATCTAATAACATCAGGAAAAAAAAATTTTTTTCTTCAGAAAATATTGTTTTTATACATCAAAAATCAGATCTGTAACCTGTCCCCAGTAGCAAAGCTTAGCATGCAAACAGGTCATGCGCACTTTCTAACTTCCCAAAAAAACGCACTTGCACGAAAAACGATTCTATTTTTACCCCTTTGTTAATATTTTACTTCATTTTTGTTTTAATCGATTTCTGATTTTCTAGCCGATGCGAAATAAGCGTGTCCCAAGTTCCGCCGTCCCAAGTCAGAGTGGTAACAATAACTTTCGATCTATGTTTAGGCTCCCAAAATCATTTCCTGCACCTATACCACGTGATACTGAGTACCTGGCGGGATGTTTTATCGAATCGTAACTAAAAATTGAGCGTTTCTGCATCTAATATTGTATGTAAGATTTTTTAAAAGTGATTTTATAAAATGTGTTCATTTGAGTCATCAATCGGTAACATGCTCAAAATCGCCAGTTATTTATTATTTTAAAAAATTATTGACATAAATAAGTACACTGAAGTGACAAAAGTCCTGGGATACCTCTTAATATCGTGTCGGCCCTCCTTTTGCCGGCGAAGTGCAACAACTCGACGTGCATTGGACTCAACAAGTCGTTGAAGTCTTCTGAGGAATTTGAGTCCACGATGTTCTGATAGACGTCCATAATTGTGAAAGCGTTGATGGGGCACGGATTTTTGGGCACGAACAGACCTCTCGATGGTGTCCCCTAAATGCTCAATGGGATTCATGTCGGGCGATCTAGGTGGCCAAATCATTCTTGGAATTGTCCAGAATTTTCTTCAAACCAATTGCGAACAGTTGTGGCCCGGTGACATGGCGCATTGTCATCCATAAAAATCCCATCGTTGTTTGGGTACATGAAGTCCATGAATGGCTGCAAGTGATCTCCAAGTAGCTGCACATAAGCATTTCCAGTCAATGTTCGGTCCAGTCGCACTAGAGGACCAAGTCCATGCCATGAAAAAACAGCCCACACCATTACGGAGCCACCACCAGCTTGAACAGTGCCTTGCTGACAGTTTGGGTCCATGGCTTCGTGGGGTCTGCGCCACACTCGAACCCTACCATCGGCTCTTACCAGCTGAAATCGTGACTCATCGGACCAGGCCACGGTTTTCCATTCATCTAGGGACCAACCGATATGCTCACGTGCCCACGAGAGTCGCTGCAAGCGATGTCGTTCTGTCAGTAAAGGCACTCGAGTCGGTCTTCTGCTGGAATAGCCCAAGAAATCCAAATTTCTCCGCACAGTTCTAGCAGACACGTCCATTGTACGTCCCACATTGATTTCTACGGTGATTTGACGCAGTGTTGCTTGTCTGTTAGAATTTACGACTCTTTGCAGACGTCGCCGGTCTCGATCTTTAAGTGCAGGCGGTCGACCACTGCGCTGTCCATGGTGGGATGTTATGCCTGAAATTTCATACTCTCGGCACACTCTTGACACAGTGGATCTGGGAATGTTGAATTCTCTAACGATTTCCGAAATGGCATGACCCATGCGTCTAGC
>JAXGGA010014254.1:0-32684 GCA_038373865.1 Uloborus plumipes | reverse complement strand
CTCTGAGACCTCACATCTGTTATGGCCTATGTTTCCCCCTCCCCTGTTATAGGTTAATATTTCATTCTGCTCCAACGAAAAGAAACTTCAAGCCCTTTGTTTTAAATAAATGCAAGTTTTATTACAAAATACATTGTTTTTTTCCTGATGTATCGCAATTTTCTAAACAAAATTGTTATTTGATCTTGTTGTTGAAAAAACATTATTTTTACTATTTCCTTCTAGCTTACATTCCGCACATAAACTATTTCAGTTTTCATATTGATATTTAGTATTAGTAATATATATAGTTTGTTTCAATATTATAGAAAAATATAAGTACATTATAGCGAAAAGAAGAAAAAAAAAAAGGATGCCATCAGTGTTTCATAAAACCAATATCTGGAAAAATTAGATTACAAATAGACTTCAGCAATATTCGAGGCTTCAATTTGAGTATGCTTCCAAACCTGCCAGAAGTGTGTCACAGTAAGTGCTCTTGACATATCCCACGAAGGCATCTACCAAGCAAGATTACGCTGGAAATTGCGTTAGACACGTCCAGTTTAATACGACAGACAGAATTATGGCTTGTAAGATGTATCAGAAGACAGTCTCTAAAAAACCGAATGAAGAAAAAATAAGATGTTTTTTGAAACTGCACGTAAACACAATATTACTAAAGATTTGCTAGCTTCCAAATACGTATCATAACTGGAGCAATAATATCAATGTTATGTAACATTTTTAAAAATGTTCTACAAATATTTTAGGAATATCCTAAGACAGAAAAAATAGAGATGGAGAAAATATATTCTGGAAATTATTTTTAAACAAACAGCAGAAAAAGAAGAATATTACTTGGAAATTTTACCTGTTTTTAAAATATCACTTTCAACAAGACAATTTCGAAGATACTGACAATTTTTTTGTTAAAAATCAAAGTAAATGTGATGTTAAATTAACAAATAAATTAACATTTAAAACTGAACAGAAGAATTTTTTTTATTAACTTACCGAGAGCATTAGAATTGAGTTGGTTTGATTTTTCTTTTTATATTATTTCTTAAATAACGGATAATGTCCACGTTTTTTCGACATCTGCAAGTGCATATTTTAAAAAAAAATATTTACTTACAGACCAGTGCATTTCTTTTTTAATTTCAAAATTATTTCGTCTGTTTAGATAAAAAGGATTTTTTTAATGTTAAGAAACCTTAACTCTTCTTCAATACCATGCATAAACTAGTAACTGAGCTCTATTAAATTTTGTAAAGAATAAAATTTAAAAATAATTGAAAGGTTAAACATGGGTCATTTTGGAGACTTTTCAATCCTAACACTTATTTAATTAACACATATATAAATCATGAGAAAATGAAAATAGGACAAATTAAGTTGTAAAAGAGAAACATTGCTCAAAAATTGGAGAAAAATAGAAAAAAAAAAGAAAAAAAAAATAAGAATCCACGCTAGTATATTGCTAACTTTTATTTTGAAAATCAATTATTGTATTGCAAAAAAAAAGTACCTTTTTCAGATTTCACTGTTGTTGGAAAAAAAAACATAGCAAAAAAAAAAAAAGAAGAAGGAAAGCTTCCGTGGCAAATTTTAAGACTCGCTTATTTATCAACATAATTATAAGAGGACTAGCTGACCCGGCAAACGTTGTTTTGCCATATAAATAATTTCCTAGTAATTTCTAGTGTAGACAAAAAATAGCTTACTTATTGTAAGTATGTATGTATGTATGGTAGAATGTGTATATTGTATGTATGTAAGAATGTGGTATATGCGTGAAATAAGCATGGAGCTCTGTGAACGATGAGGGAATATAAAAATAACAAAAGGCAAACATTATTTTTAAGTTATTATAATTTATTCCTTAAAATTATACATCATTAAAAATTTGTGTCACTTTAATGATCGTTCATACCCCCCCCCCTCTCGCAGTGAAAAAACTTTACACAGCAGATTTTGCCTAATAATTCAACACTCATGGTGTTTGATACATTTTATTTGTTTGTAATGATGTTTTTTGGTCACAACCAATATGAAAATCACAAAAAATAGTTACTTTAATTTTTAACATATATTTATCTTCTTCAGAATTTTTGACTTTTAATTTTACCTTGAATTTGACGTAAATGCAAGGTATAAAATACAGAATTTTATAAAGGTACAAAAATTAACATAATATAATTGATAGTGTATATAATTTTTGAAAAAAATAATATAAGTGCCGCAAATCAAAAACCATTTATTGCCACAATCGATTCAAAGCCCTCAAAAATGGCGCAAACGTCCATAGGAAAATTCTACAGCATCGAAGGACCCCATTGCCAATTTTAACAAAGATCCGACCAAAACTGTCATTTTGTACTATAAAAAAATATGGGATAGATCCCCATGAGGGGATGTACCTGCATAAGGACATTACAATCATTAAAATCATTCAAAAAAAAAAAAAAACATGCAGCTGTTCGAAAAAATCCTTGCGGGCCTGGATTCGATCTCATTCCATCAGGAACTTCAACCTGACGCGCATAACCACTTGACCATCGGGTCACTCATTGAAGTAAGGATTTACGATAGCAGATATTGTTTTAAATGACATGAAATGTTAGTTTTTCGATCATAACTTTTTTTCTAGTGAACAAATATCGTCATATGGGTACATGGTACCTAAGTTACACCATCTCCTATCGATTAAAAAAAATCATCCAAATCGGTTCAGTAGATCAGATGTTATGTGCGAACAAAAAAAAATTAGGGGTGGGCTACCCCTAACATTTAATGGGATGAAAAATAGATGTTGGCCGATTCTCACAGATACTGGATAAGCACAAAAAATTTCATCAAAATCGGTCAAACCGTTTCGGAGGAGTATGGCAACGAAAACTGTGACACGAGAATTTTATATATTAGATTTCACCAGTAATCTGCCACTTAATAATGCACAATAGAATCTTTACAAAAAAATGTTTAAAGAATTCTGTTAGAAAATTATTATCTGCGAATCTTCATGCAACCCTATAAATACCTAAATTTATCAAAAATATACTTTAACCAAGGAAGTAAACAATTCTTAACTTGTAGGAAGCCACAAGTGTAGCAGTTATGATCCCGAAGTGTGTCAAAAATAGGAGGATTATCATATACTGATTTCAATTACCAGATGAGAAATTCAATGTAAAATATATAAAAAACACATATAAAACTTTAAAACTTAACAAGCGAAGCTCTAAAAATTAGCTTATGGCCTAATATAAGGCCAAAATGCCCAAGAATAAAATTACTGAACACTGCATGAAACCAAGCAACATTTAATAGATACACTTAGCAATATCAAGCAGCAAAGTGTAACTATTTTCCCCTCTTTTATGTATTTGAATAAAAATATATTAACCTTTATTTCATTTTATTTTTTTCATCAATGTCTTATAAGCCTCTTTTGCAGCATTAAAATTAGGGAGCGTACTACACAGGAGTTTGTATCTTTAGATTACATAAACATTACTGCATTTTAGTATCAAGAATATTTAATTGTTAATTCAGATATTAATTAAATATTGTAAAATAATAGAATTTGAATATGAAGACTCTCAAAATCATTTAGACATGGATATTATTAAATTATTTTTCTAAATTATTTTCAAATTCATGCTATCGAAGTAGCAACGAAATCCGTAAAATTTCAATTTCCTGCAAAGCATATAATTTATACTTTATTCAAAAAATGCTTTTACATAAATTGCATTAATTTCGATATGCGCATTTTAAACGAGAAAACTAGATTAGGATAGTTTCTCAAAATATCCCTCGAATGTAAGGAAAAAGTCAAAGCAATAATGAGATTTTTTCTGAAAATATATCACGCTATGCACAGTAATGGCATTATTATCTTTTGAACTAATAATGAACTGCATTGTTTAAATCACTTTTCTGTCTGATTTAGTATTTTACTATGCTATGAAGTAATAATGCCTTTTTATACTTTTTTTTTTAAATATAGTAGGGGAAATTTAATTTCAAGTAACGTCACCTTTATATTATTTCTGAAAATCTCAGGTTTATCCTTTTTTAACCAGGACCTCTTCTTACCCTCTTTATGAGATTACTTGCAATCATATCGTGGTTCACTCATATACGCTTATTATTGTATTAAGGAAGATCGTACGACTATTCACAAGTACTCTTACCATTATTATGGTAATATTCAAACCATTAGTTTGTACTAAACTAATTAAGTGCAAACTAATGGTTTGCACTTAATTAGTTTGCATATATTGTAGTCTGCATTTACCATCTGAACATCATGAATTTTTTTTCATACGTCTGCTGGCCAGAGTATGAAGAAACTTGTTCTTTTGGAAAAATAACGTGTGCAAATTGCTAAAACCTCAAACTTTGTTTAAAAAAAAATATTCTAATAGCTTATTGGAAAAAGATGTAGTGTTTATTATTATTCTTTCGAATATTTTCAATTGTTCAAAATATATATATTTTTTTTTTAAATCGAAATTGCAGGGAATTGTGTTTTTATTTATTTATATTTTTATTTATTTGTTTTTACTTTGATTTATTTATTTTGAAAATGCTAGCTCATTCCTATTTCTGCTAAAACTACATAAACATGTAACTTAAATGTTTTTAAAAATATAATTTTCTAAAAAACGAGCTCACAACGTATTCAGTTTACTGAAAATGACACAAAAATAATAATTTTGTTTTCAAAAACTTTAAAGGTTTTTGCATTTCTTTTCATCTTAGTAAACATCTGAAAACGTTTATAAAATGCTTGAGATAAATCGAAAATTCTCATTCTAATAAAATAAACTATTTTACTTTGAAAACACTTTCAAATATACTTACTTTTACATTCATGTAAATATTTTCTAGTTTTTTAATAATGTATCAAATTCGTTACATAACAAAGAAAAAAAAAACCCTTTGTGGAGTTACTTATTCTATCACGTCATCGCTGGAACATGAAACAATTTTCCCCATTGTAAGTCGTTCATTATTTCAAAAACAACGCCTTCAAAACAGTGCCTTATTATAACTTTTTTAGTTCACGCCAAAATCTATATCCAGTTATTGGCTTCGTTAAAATTTTCAAAATTCTTTCTGCTCCGTGCTGTAGCCTTCAGCAGCCACTAAAGGATTTCTGTTGCTCTTTTTTCACAACCATTTTCAATGCATTTATAACGTTCCCTTAAGTCGTTAGTAGTGTTGGAAGTCGTTAAAGGACGTCATAAACAAAATTTTGACGAGATTTGTAATGGCTTTAATGTAGAAAAAAGGGGCATTTGGGGCAAAAACTATGCAGCTTCCAGCTATGTGAATTGTTATATATTGGTATTTCTTCGCAAAAAGATTGAAAGAAATTTAAAATGTTGTGGAAGATTCAATGCTACATGATTATTTTGGTTGAAGGGCTTTATTAAATATTGTCAACGAGAGATTCATTATGAATATGTTTTTCTTGAGAATTAAACCAGCCCTGATAGTTGGAAAAATTACATGTTTCGTGGAAAAAAATGTACATAGCAGCATTAATTAGACGCCTAAAAAAACTACAAATTAATGGAGCCATTCTCTCCGCAAAATAATTGGTTATTATGCACACGCGAAAATGAAAACGGTTTTTTTTGTTTCCTGTGAAACTATTCAGTTAATTCACAAACTTATGATTTTTCTGTCTTTTTGTACTCGCATCATATAGAGTTTACTTACTTAACCAGAATTATTACCAAGAATATTTTTTTTTGTCGTGTATCAGCCAGGCTGGTAATTTGGGGTGCGCTGCTTCCATTTTCCAACTGTACCGTAATTTGGTGTGAAACCCGATTTCCACAGTACATGCATGCCATAGGTACCCGTTTATAGGGTAGGCAACCTTTCACACAAAAACACATTCACACAGAGAAAGGACAGGAGAGAGAAAGCACATCCATGCCCAAGCCGGGACTCGAACCCGGGGCCGCACTATCCGTGGCAGACTGCTCTGACCACTAGACAAGGTGGCCGGCACCAGGAATATTGTGTCAATGATTAGGAAATTTATCTTCTTCTATAAAGTACTTGTATATAAATGTTTACATTTAACGCGTTAGAGCCCAAATTATTTTTAAAATAAAAAAAATTGAAAAATTGTTTTAAATTACATTTTATGCTTCATGAATGGAATAAATATAAAGTTTGATTCACTTGCAGTATTCTGTAGTTAAAATAATAGATGATCTATAGTTAGAAAGCTATGTTTTTCTGGTAGTAAAAAGTAGGTAACTTTCCTCTAATCTTATCCATAAAGATACCAATTTTGTAAATTAAAAATACAGTTATGTAAAATTAAAATCAGCTAAAAAAAGTATAATTTACTTTTGAAAAAAATTCCATTGTACCCAGAATTGAAAACTGCAGAATGAATCTGAACTATGCAAACTTTGGACATTACCAGCTGGTCTGACTGGTAAAGGAAAGGTTCAAAAATTTTTTAGGGGTGTAGCACAATCCCGTCATTTCAAGTTTTTCCACTGGGGTGAAAACATAATGCAATTTCGTCAGAAAACAGCAAAAAACGGGGTCCACTTATATGTAAATACATTGATTTCTCACAGCCGGGGGGGAGGGCAATTGACTTCCCTGCCTCCTCTAAATGACGGGCAAGGTGTAACCACACGTGTAAGGAAACCATCCGATAAGAACAAGAACTGATAAAAAATAATATTGTTTTCAGTGAGGGGCCTGAAAAAAGTTGATCTTTAACTAGATCAAGGGGTGGAATCGGGTTAATTATTATGGGTAACATATTAACAGAGGTATTACATCTATAGTGTGATTGCGTGTATGTGTACCTAAAAACAAATTAACAACCAACAAACACTTAATACAAAAACGCAAGCTAGTACATTGGTTGTTTTTCAACACTGGATGCATCGCATTAAATGCATTTCTCATTCAAACTCAACTATAGTTTCAAATTATGTTAAACATTGGTACATCATTGAAACATAAAATACACTTAAAATTTATGTATATAACATTTTGTTCTTGTAGTGTTTTAGTGCAACAAGAATTTAAAGTCCCTCTTTATCTGCTATAAACTTCGTTAAAATATTTTTTTCTTTCTTTGTACTTTCAAGCTTTTTTTTTTTTTTTTTCACTTAATTCATTTTGAAGCACTTTAAATAAAAATAAAGTTACATTCAAAAAATTGAAAAAAAAAAAAAAAATGTTTAAAGTTCATATTTTCAGCCATGGTTATGAACATTTAACAAAAAGAGATTTTACAGGTATACTTTAACGAAAATGTTTTCTTAATATCCCTTTTTCGTTGAAAAAATATAACTTGTGTTACATTTTTTACACTCTCAAACAGGATTTTTTTCCCGTTGAAGTTTTGACAAGAAAGAATTTAACGTCGTTAGTATTTACTTGTCTAAAAACAAAGCATGCTTTCAAGGAAAAGTTTAAACGCTGCCAAAAATTCATATAACTTCATAAACGTGTTGATAATTTTTTTTTTTTACTTTGGAAAATCACTTTTTTGTTCAGGACGAATCAACATGCATGTAAGTAATGATTTGTTCTCTAATGATGCTACTAGACGTTCTTCATAAGCTAAACGAGCTTATTTTCCATTGTGTCATTTTTTCTAACACCATCTAAATGACAGCTACTGTTGAATGAAGTTAAATAGTTAAAAAGTGGCATTATGCTAACGCTACTGTCGACCTTTTCTTTAAAACTGTACTGTACATCTGTACTAAAACTATGGACTTAAAAAATGCATTCCTGCAGCATCTAAAGAGTTATCCTTTAGTTCAGGTTGCCTTTAAGGCACTGGTTTTCTCCCATAACCGATTTTTTTTCACTTTCAGAGGCACTCCCAGTAGGCTGAAAATCGCTGTTTGCACATTAAACCTCAAAAGTTTAGCAATGCCAAGCACATTTGAAGAACTCTATGAAAGCGAAGCTTTCAGAAAAGTTTTTACAAATCGTGCATTATCCTCAGTGTCACTATAAAACAGCAGATCCGTAAACTGCAACAGGCACTCCCCGAGTTGTCAGAAATGTAAGAAAATATTTAGAGATGTCAATGCTTGGCCGCAGTTTTGGGTAGATCTGATGAAATTTAAAGCCCAAAATGATGCTCCAGATCCAGTGTAATCTTGACGCTAATAAAATGTAAATAAAAACAGTTAATACATAATTAATTACTAACGCATTTACCCGTAAAATGACTACAAACTAATGAAAAGATATACTTGGTTTTACTAACAAAAAATGCGTGAAATAATTATAGGGACCGTTCCATTTCTTCAGATAAACAAAAAACTATTTCCACTCAAAAATTTAATACCAAATGATAATATAGTCTAATCACAGAGCGCATACAAAACTATTGACGATGTTTCGAATTATCAATATCCACATCACGATATACGATCTAGGCACGCTCAATATCACATTTCAAAACCAATGCCTTGCCACATTTTCACATCAATATTAATTTTACATCTTCTAACAGATAACGCTAGAAGACGGTAGTTTTGTAAAATAACGTTTCATTAGTTACGTAATTTAAAATTTCATGACGTAATCTTTCTCGGAATACCATGCAACAAAAATAATTCTTGATAAATTTCTGTTCTAGAGAAGAATAGTTGGGGAATATGGGGCAAAGTGAAATGGCAAAATATTTTCACTGTTTGCAACGTCACCTATCAAGCAATATTTTAACGAAGTCCCTAGACATACAGTCTATTAATGTCAACAAATAGATAGATCTAAAGATCATCGAAAAAAATATACAAGTCCTTTTCAAAATTTGATACACTTATTGCAATGTTCGTGTTTTTTCAAAAATATTTTTTTTTCATGATACAATGATAATTTTTTTGTAATTATCATTTTAAGTATTAATTGAGATCTACTGATATCTAGTACAATATTTATTTCGTTTATATTAAGCAAATTTTGATTTTAAATGTTCAATATAATTTGTCAAGTGCACGCGGAGCAAAGTGAAATCGAATATTTCGTTTACTTATGCATTATTTTTTTTAATCACTTACGTATATTTTTATTTGTCAATTATTTTACATTTTGTTACCTATTAATTCACTTATTTGTTCATTCGTTCACTGGTTTTCTTATCTGTTCTATATTTTATTCACTCATTTATTTTTCTTATAAGTTAATGAGTACATTAATTTGTTTATTTATTTATTCGCTTAATTTTTAATTAATAAGTCATTTATTCGTTTGTTTACACGTCCATTTGATGAAAACCACTGTTAATCATAAAATAGAAAATTTTTCATAGTAAAAATATTGCATTTTTACTTTGCCCTATGGTTTTGAAGGTGGGAATTTTCTACATTTTTTGAAGGTGCAAAATAATAGCCAAGTTGTCATACAAAATACATTATTCAATCTTTATGTGCAGTAATTTTCAGAACAAAATTCCGATGCGTTCAGTTTGAAATAGGTCCGCTATCTTAACTATTTCACTTTGCCCCACATTCCCCTAATTAATATTTTGCGAGTAAATGTCTTTGATAAGAAATGGAATAATACGTCACGTCGCAGGAAAAAATGAAGGGAGAAATAATTCACATTTACTAGTTACTAGCAAGTATTGTTGGTTTATGACAAGAAAAAAAAGGTACTAAAATGTATCGTCCTATAGATAAGTACTACATAAATCATTTCCTTGTGTACTTTATCGTTAGAAGTCAAACAAGTAAAATCAAAAAGCTAAACAAACCTCTGGAAAATGAAGAAATGTGAGCATGCAAAAATTCATTAAACCATTGAAACACACACACACACAAAAGGCTTACGCAATAAAAGGCTTACGCAATAGATAGGTCAACCGGCTTGCTCTGAACCATTAGAATATGCATAAAGCTATTAATATGCATAACATTTTAAAAACTACTCTGTGGCAAAGTTCACAGCACATACATAAAGCTTTTTTGAAGCATCGTTTAGGTAAATATTTTACTCGTTCCAGAGTTTCCTAAGAAATAAAGAAAGATAACTTAAGAAGCTTTCTTATGTTTGTTCAGTACTGTTAAATATTTCAAATTGTACATATAGATAAAAAACATGAAAAAACTGAGAAAATATCATCAAAAAGTTTAAAACAATGAACTACTTGAATACTACAAGCAATAGGCTCAACGCATATTACCTTTAAGTATTTCAACTTGTTTTATCAATTCCTAATTTCTGTACTAAGGCATAAATTACAGATAGCTAAGCATTTCCTAAATTATATTCCAAAAGCTTTATTCATAAATCAGATATGTAACGAGAAAAACACAATAAAAATTAAACGTACTTTTTTCCCTTCATATTTTGCTAAAAATTCAAAAAGCATGCGCACATTTAAAAAAAAACAAAAAAAAACAGTAATATACTGCTTAAATAAAGGAAAATCTTATTTTTTTCATTAATGTGATTTTTTCTTTTTTTTTTTTTTTTTTTTTTGTAACTAAATGATTTCATTAAAACTAGTTTGTAAAGAAACATCTCCGACATAATTCATTTAAAAAAATAGCTAATAAAATTAAACACTTTACTTTCAAACGCTTAACATAAGAATAAGTTATTTAATTAAAATATATGTCTTTTTTACTCTGCTTTAAGTAAAAATACTGGCGTCTGTAATTTATTTTAATTTTGTCGAAAAGGGATGTCAATGATAATTAATTCTGTGAAATAACGGATCTCTAATGTTGTTAATTAATCAAATTAGGAACGAGAGTGGTCTTTTTAGCAGTATACAGAATAAAAGTTTACACTGCTGTAAAAACGGTAATTGACGTTTCAGCGAGCTTGAATACATAATTGGGAAAAAAATGTGTTTTTTAAATGACAGTTTGCAGCCAAAGTTTAAAGAAAACTTTTTGATTTATTTAAAAAATTCATTGTGCAATATTTAGTCAAGGTTAGAATATTTGCTTTACTGATATTGATATTCATACATATTTGTGTGTGTGTGTGTTTGACAATTTTTGAACTGGAATCCAACATTAAAAATCTAAAGCTGATGAGCTAATTTTCTTTATGTAAACGTTGAAAATGACTACTGGTTTTTGTATTTAGTTTTTTTAGTGATTAGCTATTTGTTAGGTCATAAGTTTACCATATTTGTCCGTCAATGGATACTATTTGTCTATGAAGAATCGCAAAAATATGCAATTCTTCACAGCCAAAAAAGTGTTCCTTGAAACCCTAAAACATATGGCCGAAATCGACATGCTAATTTGTGCTCTATCAACTTTGTTTAATTGTGTTATATTTTTTGCACAAATGTTTCGTATTATTTATGTTTAAATACATCTCAGTGAGCCTTGAATTCTGTCTCTGAGTTTGAGTTGATTATTTTGTTAAGTCGCAATCAGTCTGTTTTTGCTTAGCAGTAGGATTTGACGACAAAATTTTCATTCCAAATCATTGCATTCAAACATTTCCACCAAAAAATGAACAGCAATACTCTGCTGCTCAAAAATTAGCAATGTGCCATGAGACTTAATCGCTAAGCTTTAATTGTACCCCATAGCTTCATCTAGTAACTATTTCTAAATGTAGAGTCTGTTCATACATGCGTTTTTTCAATGTGCATTTACGTTTTGTTTCAAGCTTTTATTCAGAAAAATAGGACTTTTCACAATGCATCAACTAAAACATTTTCTAAGATAAGGGGAAAGGACTTGAGATTTTCCGTCCTTTTTTTAATAGTATTTCTTATTGTTTTTTCTTCATCTTCTGGATTAAATTGGTTTAACTGATAGTTAATGCGTTTTAAAATGTAAATATTTTTATTTTTTATCAAATTAAAAAAAATAGCAATAAGTTATCTATAATAATTGAAATAAGTCGTGATAGTTGATTTCAAATCGTCAAATGTCTTGAAACGTTTGAAAGAAAATTGAAGGAGCAAAAAACTCTTGTTTAATAAAAATTGCATTGTAGTTCAAACTCCATAAAGAAGAATCTACTAAGTTGGGAAAACTTATGCGTATTTTCATTCTTATCTGCAAAAGAAAATGTTTTGTGATATCAAGTTATTCGTTGCCTCGTTACGCGCTTACATCGTAGCCTAAAGCAGCTTGCAAAGTCTTCAATTTTTCCTTTGCTTGACAATTTTTCGGCATTTTTTCCCTCCTCTGTCAAAAGTCGTTAAAGAAACTGAAGTTGTTAAAAAAAATTATAAACAAAATCCAAAAGACATTTCTCTTACCAAGTTAGAATAAAGTTTCCGGAGAAAGTTTTACTGCTTTAGGTTATGTGAGAATCCATATATCTAGAGTGATTTATGTTTAGAGTAAAACTAATATAATTTTACGGTGAATTTCTCTGATTCAGAGTTCAAATTTCACACTGTTCAAAAAGAGTTCATTGATCAAATGAATGCATATTTAGTATAATGTAGTAAAACTTGTAGATTAACTCATTAATGCCTGTCATTTTTTTTCCAAAAATATTTTGTATACTGGTTACAAACAGTGTTTAATAGATAGGAAAAATTATTTAAAAAAAAATTTATGTATTTTTTTTTTTTTTTATTAAAGAAAGAAAAATCGTCTCTTAAAAGGTACGATAGACCCCAGAGGGTACATCCTTTTTTCACTAATATTTTTTTCTGCTTACGATATAATATTTAAAAAGACATTTTATAAGAAGAAATAAAAGCAGCACTTCACATTTACTGGGAAGCTGGGAACAACTTTGAAAACTTAGTTTTTTTTCTTGAGATTGTGAACGATGTCATTTTTGAAAAAGATCATATTAAAACTGCTACAGTACGCACTTTACAATGGTTATGTGCTGAAATCTGTTAATAACGAATTGAAACAATACCAAGGTACTCATTGAACACTATTATTTGGTTGAAATGTTCATTTTGGGGAAATTCAGACACTTTTTTGGACCGTCCCTAAAAGGGACGCTAGGCATTAATGGGTTAATATATCATTGCGTGAGATTTTTTTAAATTCAAAATTGATACTATATTTAGGATTTAAAAAAATCCCAACTATATAATAAGAGTCAGTAATATAAGTAAGTAAAATATCTTTAAAATGTTTAAGAAATATTGTTTAAGTTGCTAGATCTCTCTTTTTCTCTCTGTTTTTCTGCACACTTAGAATATTGACACGGAAATGAGGTTCCGTGTAAAGTTCTTTCAATTCTTATTTAAACTCACTGATCTAGTGTCCATATTTTAAGATTATTTGAAATATAATTTAAAATCTATAACAATAGCTTTAAATAAATATAAATATTAAATGCATCTAAAGCTAAATGAATATCGTTCGTGCTTCGAATAAAAATAAAGAACGTATATTTCGAGAAAGAAATATTGTAGTTAAAGCTTTCAAAAAATATTTTTTGTAACTCTGCGAAGCATATTGGTAATATCTGCACAGTTGCTTCTTGGAAAACACGATGATGAGTTTTTTAAAGTGCACAATGATAACGAAACATGAATTAATTAATCCTTATCAAGACAACTAAACCATATTTATTTCAATATTTTTTTTAATTTTGTTTAAAGATATCATATTTATGGAAATTGACATTCAAGTGAGAAAAAATGAGGAGTATTTAATCTGATAAAATATATTTGAAATAAAGCAAATATAATACTTATGGCTATATGTATAGCTGTGTTAGTAGCTGTATCGTTTCACAAAATGAGCAATGTTAATTTCTCTCTAAGACACTACTCTTAGTTCAATAAATAGCACGTAACAACTTATTTTCTTAGGATTTAAAAGTGAAACACAGATAAAAATATATTTATTTTCGCCCATTTCCCACTTTACTTATTTTGCCCTTAGGGAATATTTTAAGTTTACTAAAAATCGAAAAATTTGCTCTTATTTTTTTTCTATTGTTCAGCATTTTTCCCGATTGAATATTTAAACGCATTGATGAAATCATTTATGCGCATTTGTATTCGTACATGTGTAATTTCCTGTTTTAATTATCTCTTGTTCTGCTTACTTAAGCACGTTTTTTTTTTCTTCCACTTTTTACTGTAAGACGGATCTATTTAATTAATCATTAATTTTCTACTAAATGATATTGAGGTGAAGCAAATTTCGCTTTTTCTTCATTACTAAAATGTAATCATGTGTTTGTACTACCGCATATTTCAAAGGATAAATTAATTGCATGGTTGTTTTTTTTTCTTTTAAAGGAAACTTGTTTCAGGGAGGAATATCTCTTGATAATAATCAAACATAGGGTTCGTAATTAATTTCTTCATATTTGCGTTGCAGCATTTCTTTTGAATTAAATTGATTAGGCACTTTCCACTTTTACTAATGTTCGCCCTCTGTTGGTTCTTTTTTAGCCTACTTTCCCGTTAAAAATAAAAGAGACGAAAAAAGCATTAAAATTGGCTTAATGCATCTAAAAAATGTCGCCAAGTCCAAAAAATATCGCCAAGTTAAAAAAATATCGCCAAGTCCAAAAAATATCGCCAAGTAAAAAAAATAATAAGGTAAAATGAATATCGAAAAATTAAAAATTTGAAAGTAGGGTATTGAGATGGGGAATTTGTGCGTCGGTCGGTCGGTCTGTCTGTCTATCTGTCTGTCTCCCCCTAATAACTTTTAAATGAACATTCCGATTTGGACAAACTTTTTTTTGTTGGAAAGATCTCGGCGAGTACAGCTCATTCCCATATTTGATTTTTTGATTTGAACAATTTTTGGTTCAACTTTGAGCCGTTCAAATAACCGGTCCCGCGATACTAACTTTTTAATGAACAGTCCGATTTGAACAAACTTTTTTTTGTTGGAAAGAACTTTTCAAGGATACTTCATTCCCATATTTACATTTCCGATTTGAACAATTTTTCGTTCAACATTGAACCGCTCAAGCAAGCTGTCACCCCTAATAACTTTTGAGTAAACAGTCCGAAAAAAAAAATGACTGACTGTGCAGACGATTTTTTGTTTATTTATTCATTTGTTTTATTGAATTTATTATTATTATTATTATTATTATTATTATTATTTTTGGCAGACGATTCTTTTGTAACAAAAATGTTTCATTCACGAGGGCATTTTATTCTTTATTTATATTTAACAACTGGCAACGGATTAAAAGTGAAATTCGAGACATTTTATCAACGGACGAGTTTTTTTTTCTTTTTTTTTTCTTTATTTTTTTTCTTTCTTTGATAAAATGTGTTTTGATGTACTTTGTACTTTTAATTTTTTTTTGAAAACAATTGAGGGATTTTTCTAAGGAAGAACTGTAACAGTTACATTCTTTAAAAGGTGCGACAAAGCTTTATTTATTCATTTATTTGCTTTTTATGTGTCTATTTCATCTGATGAGAGGGGTATATTTTGCTTTTAGAAATCAGCTTCAAGTGCTAAAAAGGTATGTTTGACATAATTTTTAGTCTTAGATAATCAAGAGAATAATGATCAGATGCTAGAATGCCGATGTCGATGTACGGGAAAGTAGGCTCGTTTAGTTCTTGACAGAACTTCTTGTTAAAGCATATATTACAAACATTATTTCTTAGAAAATTTAGATTTATACAGCAAAAGAAAGGTTAATGCCCTTAAGTAAAAAACTTTAAAAAAACAGAAAAATAAAGCTTTTAAAAAAACTCAGATAGTTTTTGAGTAATAAGTTTATATGTTTCTTTTCTTCTTATTTTCTTCTTAATTGTTTTTTTTTTTAATTTTATTTCAAAATTTACTATCGATTGAATATTATAACGTAGCTGAAGCTCATATCTATAAACTAGAGATGGTGCAAAGCGGGTTTTGGACGAAAAGCCGAATACCGAACTTTCAGCCAACTAATGGCAGAAGCTCTGCCCAAAGCATCGGCTGCTGTACATATTGAAGTTTTAGCATTGAATGCATAATAAATGCATACAATGTGATAATGTTCTGCATATGTTTTAATATTATTATCGTTACACAGCAGCTTTGGATTACTGTCTCCTTTTAAATTATTTTCACTCAATAAATCATTTATTTTTGTTTTGTACTGGTAGCACCAGAAAAGAAGACATTTATAACTTCTTTATAGCAAATAAGTAATAGGAAGCATAATTTAGACTATGTGAAACATGTTCTACAGTTTAGTTGATGTGTGTAATGAAACCGAATGATATGATGAACTTTTATATCCTATAATAAACTAGAAAGTATCTGCGTTTCATATTGTATCTTAATAATGTAACAGATATTTCAATTTTCTTAATTTAAAAAATTTGAATTTCAGTTGAATTTGTTAGAGTCATGTAAGCGACTGTTATCTTACTTATCACTCATTGCTTATATTTTATATGAATTATTTAACGCCTTAATTTGGAGCTGCTTATATCAAGAAAAAATAAATGAAAAATAAGCCTTTTCTTTTTATTAGTACATGAAAACGAAACTTAATATATTTTATCAAAAGTGGGTATGCAAGGAATGGGCACTCATCTCATATTTTATTTAATAAAAAAATACATAAATATGCAGCTTCTACTTTTGTTAGTTCTCGGGATATTTTAGAATCCCGAACTATAATCAAGATCAATATTTGCAAAATGTGCACCCTGTTGTGTCCCCTATTATTACATAGCTGTATGAGAGGTGTGTTCTGTTCAAAACAGAGCGACAGGTCATTGGATGCTATCTTCTCTCGCAAGGCTGCCGTTTTTGTTTTCACCTGTACTACAGACTGAAAATATGCTTCCTGAATGCACTTTTCACTTTTCGAAACAGGTAGAAGCCAACTTATGTGAGATCTGGCGAGTACAATAGGCGATCGATCACACTAGTACGTTTTTCCGCTAAAAGCTGTGTCACAGTTTCTTGAGCCTTTAAGGTGTAAGGTTTTTTGGTAACAGTTTTGCGGTAACCTTCGTCCTTATCCAAACATTGTATCAGCATTTTTTCGCATTGTCTCTCTGTCAGTGTTTAGAGTATCTGACCACATATGAACATCTGTCTTTTTTAGCCTACTTTCCCGTTAAAAATAAAAGAGACGAAAAAAGCATTAAAATTGGCTTAATGCATCTAAAAAATGTCGCCAAGTCCAAAAAATATCGCCAAGTCCAAAAAAATATCGCCAAGTAAAAAAATATCGCCAAGTAAAAAAAAGTCAAAAAGAAACAAAAAAATGAAATAAATATCGAAAAATTAAAATTTTGAAAGTAGGGTATTGAGATGGGGAATTTGTGTGTCTGTCGGTCGGTCGGTCTGTCTGTCCCCCCCCCCCTAATAACTTTTGAATGAACATTCCGATTTGGACAAACTTTTTTTTGTTGGAAAGATCTCGGCGAGTACAGCTCATTCCCATATTTGATTTTTCGATTTGAACAATTTTTGGTGCAACTTTAAACCGTTCAAACAACCTGGCCCGCGATATTAACTTTTTAGTTAACAGTCCGATTTGAACAAACTTTTTTTTGTTCGAAAGATCTTTTCAAGGGTACTTCATTCCCGTATCTACATTTTCGATTTGAACAATTTTTCGTTCAACATTGAACCGTTCAAACAAGCTCTCACCCCTAATAACTTTTGAGTGAACCGTCCGATTTAAACAAACTTTTTTTTGTTCGAAAGATCTCGGCAAGGATACTTCATCCCCGTTTTTAAATTTCCGATTTGAACAATTTTTCGTTCAACATTGAACCGTTCAAACAAGCTCTCACACCTAATAACTTTTGAATGAACAGTCCGATTTAAACAAACTTTTTTTGTTCAAAAGGTCTCGACAAGGATGCTTTATTACCGTATTTAAATTTTCAATTTGAACATTTTTTTTTTGTTCAACATTGAACCGTTCAAACAACCTTTCCCCACATAATAACTTTTAAGTGAACCGTCCGAATTGAATAAACTTTTTTTTGTTCGAAAGATCTCGGAGAGGCTCATTCCTATATTTCACTTTTCAATTTGAACCATTTTTCGTTCAATGATGAACCGTTCAGAAAAAATTTTAACATGAGCGCCTACGGAGAAATTTAAATTGAATGTTGATTCTGAACTTCAAGGCGGATTTCCTTCAAACTAACTTTGTAAGAAAATGGTTTTGATAAATAATGTATTGTAAAGTACTTTTCTGAATAATCTTCTGTGAGGACTCTGATTCCGACTCCGACTCCGCAAACATGGCGGAAATGCAGGCTCAGAAAAAATGACTGACTGGGCAGACGATTTTTTGTTTATTTATTTATTTGTTTGTTTAATTTATTATTATTATTTTTTTTATCAGACGATTTTTTTTTTGTTAACAAAAATTTTTCATTCACGAGAGCATTTTATTCCTTATTTATATTTAACAACTGGCAACGGATTAAAAATGAAATTCAAGACATTTTATTAACGAACAAGTTTTTTTTCTTTCTTTGATAAAATGTGTTTTGAAGTTCTTTGTACTTTTATTTTATTTATTTTTTTTTTTCTTTTGAAAACGATTGTGGAATTTTTCTACGGAAGAACTATAACAGTTACATTCTTTAAAAGGTGCGACAAAACTTTATTGACTCGTTTATTTACTTTTTACGTGTCTATTTTATCTGATGAGAGGGGTATATTTTGCTTTCAGAAATCAGCTTTAAGTGCTATAAAGATATGTTTGACATAATTTTTAGTTTCAGATAATCAAGAGAATATTGATCAGATGCTACAATGCCGATGTCGATGTACGGGAAAGTAGGCTCGTTTAGTTCTTGACAGAACTTCTTGTTACTTCCTTTTACGTAGTAAAGGAAATATTGTGATCGCAAAAAAAATCACTCAAATTTGAGTAAAAATTTTGATTTTACTCACCCCCGAATGAATGTTCGGTAGTTTTTTCTACCTGTCAGCACATGCATGTGTACCTACCAACGTATAAGCAGCCGAAAAATCCTTTTCAACCACCACCGAGTTAATTACGACGAGTTTTCTCGTGACGTCTGTATATAAGGTAAATCGGGGGAAGATGCCACTGTTAAGAAATTTTAATCATGAATACTCTGAATGATATTAAAATCAGCAATATTTAGAAAATTAACCATTGTAAAACATTTTTTGCATTGTTTCGTGGCAGATTAGGGAAGTAAATATTTCAATTGTTACCTTGCTCACTCCAAGCACTTTTTTTAACACTTAAGGCAACTACTAAGAAATTTACACGTAAAAGGAAGTAGTGTGGGGTCCATACCAGATTTTTTTTTCTTTAATACTAAAGTCATCATTTTCTACATACATGAGGACTGTGTAATATGTGCCTTGCCTACTGACAAACACAGGACAGATTTACAGCACAGAGAGGTTGAAATAACATCCTCTTGTTTGCAAGGAGAAGACTCTACATCCAGGCCATCGAGGATCCCCAAACATCTCTCTTTGCGCACGATTTCATTATCTGTTTTAATGCTGTCATCAGTTCTTGTTGTCACAGATCGATTAGAATGTTCACTATTTTCGGCAACCTCTATACCTTCTAAAAACAGTTTATATATCTATCGAAAATTTTAGTACGTAAGATGCCAAACACCTCTTTAAACAATTTACAATATTTAGATAGTCTTTGTACTATAGTTTGACGAGGAATTCCAAATTCATGCGCTACTCAATATTTAAGCTTATCTTGATCGCTACACATCAACACAACAATGACTTTCTCAAACAAGGAAAAAACAAAACTATTCTACATGGAAGGGTGTAGTAATGTGCGAGCAGCACCAAAAGTATGACGACCAATTACACCCATGCTAACTCCTCTACATCAAATCTAAAGGCTAGGACATGCTCATTCCCGTTATTTAATTGTCACATCTTGTGTTTCTGGATTCATCCTAATTTTGCATTCAATATTTTTAATTAAATAAAAATAGCTTTAGATGAAATTTTTTAATTAAAAATCACATTAAGGATAAAGTAATATAAAACACCTTTTTAAATTATAAAGAAATAACACACTTCATCCAGTGGCCTTATTTTATAAATTACTCTACATCATTCTTAGTCGCCATTTTTTTTCATATAGTACAAACTACAGGACACGAAAAAAAAAACAGTTTTCCCTTTTAATCTTAAAATTAAAATACATTTTTTCCAGATTGTACTGAAAACCAAGGATAATATGTTTAATATAATTATTCTTTAGTAAATTTATTTTTTCTTTAAAATTAGGAATAAAAAAAAAAACCAGTAATTTCATTAGTAGATGTATAAATCAATTTCTGTTTTACTAAAGCTCAAAAATAGTAATTTACCGTTATACTATTATGACGTAAACCATTTTAAAAACTTCAATTACCTTTTATATTAAATACTTTAAGGAACGTGATTTTTGTTTTCGTAACTGTGATTGCAAGCAATTCTTAAATGAATAGAAGTTATTTATAATTTTAAAGTTTTCTTTCTCCATTTTATTAAACGAATATTTTACTCTCTATTAAAAGTAACTTGTTTAAAGTGGACCTAAATTAGAATTAATCTTTTTTGAAACGATAAAAGCACTTTATTTTGCTATTAAACCAAAGTATTTTTCGTGCACATTCAGCTTATTGATTCCTTCAGATAAGTGGAGCACAATATGTGGTTCTGCTTTAGATGAACACGTAAAAGTTATAACACTTTGGATAATTCAGTTTCATTATTTAATGGTTTGCTCGAGGGTGTAGGTGTGAAAACAATAACTGAATTGTATTCAAAATTCCGTGTGTTTGCTATTTTCTCTAGCTGGGTATATTTTGTTGGTCTGTACGTGTGGTACTTTCAACAAAGCGTGACTCAAAGCTTTCTTGAAACATTATGATTATATTTTTATGATTGAAATCACAATTTGATCCACAGAGAAGTTTTCGAAACTAAAAGTTTCGGTTGAGAATAATTCAGGGAAGCTAATGTTGAACAATTGCTTTAGATCTATGCTCAGAAAAAAATATTATATTTCTAGGCAAATAATTTGCCCTGGAAATAGTAATGCATTTAAGCTTCTTTTGGTGTTTTTTCTTTTATTGTTATTTATTATTAGTTATTTTGAAGATATTAAATGCTAACTTGTATTGTAAGGTAAATTCCCAGTAGGTATTGGAAACACGTTTGAAACACCTTATTTCAGAAGGAAGTGTTCCAGTTGCCTGAATGTGCATTGACATGTGTTCCGAATGTGCTCCGTTAAGAAAAAGGTGTGCTGAAATTTGCTGAGTATCTGTTTCGAATATGTTCCGCTAAGACTATATGCTAAATATAACTTGGGAACGCATTTGCGATCAGATTGGGGCACATTGAAGAACATATTGAAAGCATATCTGGTCACACTTGTGAAATCATCGCTTTGTTTCATACAAATGTAATTACAGCAGCTTTCTTTTTCAGTCAGTCAACACAATCTCTAAAAATCGTACTACTGGAAATTGTGCTGCAATATATTGCTATTGATTTGGCGTGTCTAACGAGATTGCCGCAAAATTATCAGAAAAAGGAAGTTGTATATTCACTGGAGTGTTCTATTATTGCGTTAAAAATTAGAGAAGCCCGGATTAAGCGGCAGTAATCAATAATCAGCAACTTTGACGATTAATTGACGGGGAAAATATTCTTAAAGTACTTCAAATTTGTTTTCAATTGTCAAATATTCTTTGAACAAGATGCCTATACGAATATTTACAAAATTTATTAACAGCAAATGAAAGTATTTTCGGTAGAATAAGTATAACAAGTCGCATTAAAGATCGCAATATCTAAAATTAAAACATGCAATGCAAAGTTTCTATGAAATTAACTAAAACATTGAAATTAATCCTCATAACTGCCAGTCACATTACACTTTTATGAAGAATTAAATCTGATTACTCATAAATTGTAATTAAAAACCTTTATAATTTCAGGAATTTCAAGGCAATGGAGAAATAGTTGCCTTGAAAATAATGTTGATAATTGATCAAACAAGGCGATTATTATCACTTATTAATCGGTAATCTGCTGTTTGCTTCAGCGAATTTGTAACAAAAAGTGTTGCATGCAGTTCCAAAAATGTTCTCAAATTTGTTGACTAAAAGCTTTTTGAAATGTGGAAAGAAACAGATATCCGAATACGTGTTTTCAAAACAAAATTGTACCAAAAAGTGTGCATTGAAATGTTTTTGAAAATAACACATGCTCAAAAAGAATTCAAAAAGTATTAGTATTTGTTTCAAGATATGCAGTGTTCACTTTTTAGGGAGCATTGATATGGAAGAAAAAATTGTGAATACTTGATAGGTAAGAAAAGCAGTCAAAAAGTTTGTACAATTACTGAAATTAAAATTCAAGCCAACGTGTCCGAAAGTACAAATAAAATGAGAAAAAGAGTTAGAAAACTCTAGCAAATAGCTATTTCGGGGCTATTATAAATACTTGATTGGGTAACATGTTTTTGAAAAGTACCATTCGCAATACTACACGCCCTGAGGAAAGTATTCTTTATTTACAGTACAGTGAAGCTAAGTAAATTTTAAATGGTATAATGTTAATGCCAAACGTATCCAGTGTTTTCTACCAAAAGAATAAAAATGGAAGTACTTTTCCAATATTTTTGGTTAACTTTCTTTTTTTTTTTTAAGTTTTTTTAAGTGAACTAAAGTATTTGAAACGATGAAATGACGAGAATAAAAACACAAAAGTGCACTTTTTACGCTCGAAATATTACAAAAAATACATCAAATGTTTCCTATGGCTTTTACTATTTTAACCATCAATGGATTTTTTCATATAAGCATTACCGTAACGACGTATCGTTTTAATGCAACGTCTAATTACTGATAAAAACATTAGATAAACCATTTTTATGTCTATCGATTAAAATTTTAGTTTCATTTTAAAACGACATTTTGGTATGCATACGCTTGAAAAGAATAAATATCAAAGGAAGGAGTGTAAAACAAACCAGAAAGTTTTTTTAATTACAGCCAAAGTGCCAAACATTTGAGAAATCTCAAATGAATAGAGGGTATAAAAAAGAGTTCTTTTACTGGTTATTTAATGACGTCAACTGTAATTTAAACGCCGAACGTGCCTAGTCAAAATTCCATTAATTCTAATTGAATCATTCGCAAACGAAACATAAAGACATTTAAAATGCTAATCAAAAGTTATAAAAAGAAAATTTGCATCTCAATAATCAAATTTTGTATTAAAAAACAGTATGTGGCTCTTTTCTAGAATAAAAATTTCTCTCTCTCTTTGTAGTTTATATACTTGAAAATTAAAGATTTTTTGTTTTAAGCTGTCAATTTTCAAACTGCATGCTTTTTCCTTTTTTTTTCCTCTTCTTTATTTTTTTATTTTTTTTTTCATTTGTTAAAAGTGTTTTATCGAACAAAATATGTTTAGATTTTCTGAATGGCTGATTTTAAACGCGCATATTCTTACTACTCGTAGCATGCCTGCATAGTATTCTTTTCTTTTCTTTATTTATTTATTTATTTGTATATTTCTTCTGCTTTATTTTTTTTTTATTTATTTTTATATGTGACATTTTGATATGATTCTGTTTGCATTAAGATATACGCATATACTCCATACCCTATATCACTATTTATTAAATAATAAACAAATGTATTCATTTTAATTGACAAAAAGTTATTATTACTGTTATTTTTTTAATTTTGTCGAACTTACCACAGCCAATGAATTTTAAGTTAGCTTACTACATGATGTTGGTGTGCTTTTTCTTCATCCTGAAGCTGCATTTTCAACCTAATATTTTTCTCTTACCTATAAATACCTATCTTTATATTGTAATATTATCACAAAGTGATTGAAATGAATTCTAAACATTTCAGTTTATTTAAAGCTATATGTTTTTCATCTTCTTTACAGCGCCAAGGAGTCCTCCTCGCCATGTTAAAGCCATACCTCTGGATTCCTCATCCATTCGAGTATCTTGGCAGGTACGTGCACTTTCTGAGAGATACATATGTATGTCGAATTGAAAGACAAGAATCAGGAAAAAATATCCATGAATACGAATGAGAATCCCTTCATTTTTTGTTCTTCAAAGTATAAATATACAATTTTGAATGAATATAAATCAAAGTATAGTCTTAAGAAATTCGAAGAGTATTTTTTTTTCAGTCAGTTAACTTATGAACATTTTTCTCCTTTTAGAAATAAGAAGACATTATTTTATTCTTATAAAACAAATTTCAGCATGAAATATGGCACATAACGAGCAAATCTTAGTCGTAGCACAAACTTTTATTTTCATAAAAGAAATACAATTATAATTATTAGTAATGCATAATATTAATCTCAAAGTACAGGCTTTCTTTAGGGTGTATAAAAAGATTGTATAAGTATTTAATATTAATCTTTAGTTTTAGTATTTAATATTTAGTGTCAGTAGAAGTAAAAGTTTATATAAGTATTTTAAGCATATCAAACGAAAATTGTAAAAATAAGTCAAATTGCAAAACAAATAAAAAAACACAACTGGAAAAAATATAATATTCACATTAAAGCTAAGATTTTTCTTCTTTCAAACGTAGAAAATGACACTTAATAAGACTTTCAGACCGATTTAAACAATTCTGTGGAATATTTTTTGATAATGGTAAACTTTTTACGGCTTAACACTGAAAGTATATGATTATAAACCAAGCAAAAGAACAAAAAAATATCAACTAAAATTTTAATATTAAACCTCGAAATTTTATTTTTGTAACATCCGTCAAGAGTATGACGGCATTGTTGTAATCGATTACTTTGCTTAATTTTAAATTTCCTGCACGTTAAAAGCCTTTTTATCAGAACAAGGTTTTCGCTAGTACGCACGAGGAATTCGAAACATTTGACTTAGTAATTGCATTTTATCGCCATGTTAAACATATACGTGAGTCTCAAATCTATTTTATAGAAAATGGGGAAACTTTGGATTTCATCCAATGTTTCGTGCTTTTAATGGAGTTTCTTTCGTGCACAGGTTTAAGAAAACTGGTTCCCTATGTCTTTTATTTCACAAAACATAAGTTTATAGGTAATTATCTTTTAAAAACTTGTTTCTTTCATTTCAAATATTTGAGCTGTTCAACCCTGTTAGATGAGCATGGGACAATCAGCACACTTGACTAACTGTCTACTGTATCAAGATATGGAAAATACATGCAAAATGTTACTCTTAGTAATGCAGTTAAGAAAGACTCAAGTCATTAAAGTAATGCGTAACGCGTCGTAGCAATAAAATAAATTTCACTTTTTCTCTTCTTTCGCAGAAAAAACTTAACAATGCAGACAGTGACTGATTATGAACACACACGCTACTTCACTAACCATTTTCTAAAATGTATGCTTTTACAACTTAGAGGAATTACTTTTTTTTTCTTTACATCTGGTACTTCTCAACTATATGATTAATAATTAGTAATAATAAGTATAATAAACACGGCAGTCGATCTTATGCTTTTATAAAGTGAGTAAAACGGAGAAAAAGTCATTCTTAATTAATTAAATTGTACACATTTAATTCAAATTATGTTTTTCACAATCATTAGTTGCATTAGCACCCGACTAGTTGGGTTATTTGGCTCTACAAGTGGATTGTGCCCCGCACATTCGACTTCATTTTCCTCCCAATTTTTTTGACTTAACACAATCCACTTAAGACAAAAATAGCGGTAGGCAGAACAGCAAACCTCCCCATGTCTCTCTTTCTTGGCGGTGGTGTGGAGTACGACGGAGAAATTTGTACTACGAGGTGTGTTCAAAAAATAACGGCAATTTTAATTTTTTGAAAAAAAAAAAATTCATTTATTCGTCTACATTAATGTTGTCACCTTCAAAGTAGTCCCCACTGGATATTATGCACTTGTGCCAGCGCTTCTTTCAATCCTCGAAACACTTATTAAATTCGATCTTAGGGACAGCCTTTAGCTCTTTCAGCGATGCACTCTTAATGTCATCTATGCTTGTAAATCGACGACCCTTTAAGGTTCTTTTAATTTTTGGGAATAAGAAGAAATTACACGGAGCCATGTCTGGCGAGTATGGAGGCTGAGGCATCATTACAGTATTGTTTTTGGCTAAATATTCACGAATAAGCAATGAAGTGTGTGCTGGTGCATTATCATGGTGCGAACGGAACGACTTGTCCGTCCACAAATCCGGGCATTTTTTACGGATTGCTTCATGCAAACGGCGTTGAACTTGTAGATAGTACTCCTTATTATCCGTTTGGCCTTGTGGCAAGAATTCATGATGCAGTATGCCATTAAAATCAAAAACCACAGTGAGTAGAACCTTCACATTTGACCGCACTTGCCGAGCCTTTTTCGGTCTTGGCGAGCCATTGTGCTCCCACTGGGATGACTGGACTTCAGTTTCGACATCATACCCGTGTATCCATGTTTCGTCACCTGTTATAACACGTTTCAGTGATTCCGCATCGTTGTTGATTTCATTTAGTAACTCCTGAGAAACTTCCATTCGCCGCTTTTTTTGATCAAAAGTCAACAATTTTGAAACAAATTTTGCTGCTACACGTTTCATACCCAAACACTTCGAAAAAATGTGATGGCATGAGCCAATAGATATTCCAACATCATCAGTGACTTCTCTGATTGTGATTCCGCAATCGTTCACAACCATTTCGTTCACTTTTTCCACGATTTCATCGGTTGTTGATGTGTTCGAGCGTCAAGTGCGTTCGTCATCTTCAACGTCTTCACGGCCATCTTGGAAACGCTTATATCACTCGTAAACTCTTGTTTTACTCATAGCAGAAACCCTATAGGCTTTTATCAACATTTCATAAACTTTGTTACATTTAATATCATTTTTACACAAAATTTTACACATTGTTTCATTTCTTTCATCCAGCAAAAATCGCCAAACTAATAAAACACCTTGAACCTTACCTGTTGCCAACCAAAAAGTAACAATGAAAACAGCTGGCAATTTTATGTTTTATTTCAAGGGTATGTCTACCAACATAACACAAAAAAAAATTTGTCAATCGGACTCTCCAAACCCGCGCAATTTAAAAATTCCCGTTATTTCCTGAACACACCTCGTATAACAATTAAAAATAAGCTAAACTGTATTTTATTTGAATATTATTTTTTATATCTTATTTTTATAGGGTATTTTTATTTGGAAACTTAACATGACATTTAAGAAAAATCTAGCAGCTCAGTACCAGCAGTTGTGTTTAACATAAAATATTAGGTTTATTTTAAACGAAAGGTCAAAAATACTACATACAAACCATACTAGAAGAAAGATTTTTTACATCAGGTCTATTTGCGAAAAAAAAAAAAAAAAGAGCTAATCCCCAATTTGTAATAAAACTATTTAAACGTGAATTTTCTTCTCTCAATTAACTCTTAGAGGAATCGGTGTCGAAGAACAAATGATGTACAAGAGAAAAAAGGTTTTGACTTTTGCACCTAGTGTCTATGGGGTTAGAACATTTTTCAACTTTTTTTTTTTTTTTAAACTTTAAAATTTAACAGTAAGATTAGCTTTGAAAAACTTTATTAAAACAGTTTTTAATGCAGAGCATGTTCAAAAAAAAAAAAAAAAAAAAGGTCTTAGATATTTAGGCCTTATGTATTTGATTATTTTATCGACACCATGAACTTGACATAAAAAAATCATCAATTTAACATAAGGAATATAGGGTAGAAATAAACCCTTGAACTTTAAATATCTGTTCTGCTAAAAAAAAAAAAAAATCACTGAGATTCGAGTAGATATATTGCGTTAACTCATATTATGGTCCACAAAAGCATTTAAGGTAACTTTTAAGTCCCAATTTTTGATTAAAAGAATAGTTTAAATTTCCAACAAATCATGATTTTAGGGTCAGTAATAAATGCCGATTCTGAAACTAGAGCTAAAAATAAAAGTTGAAAGACGAAAAAAAAGTCTACTGTATTGTGTATAATAAATGCAATACAGAGTGTCATTTATTACATTTTAAAAAAATGGATAAAATTAGTTATCCAACCAAAAACAACTAGCCTAAACATTTAATCATCTTCGTGCGACTCCCTCGAGATTAATCTTTTCGCAACACTTTCAGATATTTTTTTCCCTTGAAAACACTAGCAGTGACAAACCCAATGTAAGTTTATATTTTAAATACGGAAGTCATGCGATACCCACGTATCACATAACATCCTTTAATACATTAATAGTTGCATTCTACACACGTTCAGATTAGTTTTTCGAGAACAATATGTGCACTTAAAAGTTTCCTGAAATTAAAGAGCGAGCTTTTGTAATGGAATTTTTATTGCATGGTACTTGTAAATGCGTGAGTAAAATATTCATCCACAGCAGATGCGCACCTTTGGAAAGCTTCCAATAAAAGTGTTGTGTTTTACTGAACTTTTCTAACCTTCTCTTAGAGTAATTTTACCCTTCTATATGCAAACTATGACTTGCAGTATTAAAGAATTTTAAACATCAAAATTCTTGCGTGAAATTTAAACAGCTTTGGACAGCTTATTGAAACGATTTTCACTGCCAATAATAAAAAGTAAAGGTTTTATAATTAACATATTTGTTAAAATTCATGTTTTATAATTGATTCCTAAAAAAATGTAACCACGATAGGGTTTTTACAGTTTTTCTGTGTTATTTTAAATTATACTTATTGAAATAACGAATTTAACAATAGAGTTCTTTCAAACAAGGGAAATTATAATATATACTACTTCTCTAACAGAAATAATATTAATTTTCAAAATAAAAGTCACTTGAAAGTTTTTTTTTTTGCTGTGTATAAACAGTGATTATTTCATCATGTTTTAAATATTTTCCCTCTAATATTATTGCATCTCCACTTTTGCAGCTAAATAAACGTAGACATTAAGCACCTTATAATGAAATAAATTGTTTATATTTTGACAGTGCTAAATCTTGAGAATGATGCACTGATATATCCCAAGAGAAGGCTTTATAGATTAATATTCCCCTTAACATGGCGAAAAGTGTTGGAGCAATGAAGTAAAATAGTATTTTATGTATTCATAAATTATTGCTCACATTATTATTTTTACTTCCTTTTACGTAGTAAAGGAAGTATTGTAATCGCGAAAAAAAATCACTCAAATTTGAGTCTAAATTTTGATTTTTCTCACTCCCGAATGAATGTTCAGTAGTTTTTTCGACCTGTCAGCACGTGCATATGTACCTACCAAAATATAAGCCGCCGAAAAATCCTTTTCAACCACCCCCGAGTTAATTACGACGCGTTTTCTCGTGACGTCTGTATGTACGTATGTGCGGATGTATGTATGTATGTGGGTCGCATAACTCAAAAACTATATGCCGTAGAAGCTTCTAGCTTCACTGTTAAAACAACAATTTCAAAATTGACGAAAAAATGCTCATTTTTGACAGCATGCACCCTTCAATATGGCTCCGACGACTTGGTGTTCAGAATTGAAACACATTAGTACTCGGGTTTGAAACCTTTCACCTACTCGGAAGTGAAGCAAATGTGCTCAGTTTTGAGTAATAGAAACTCGTTATTGAGCATGTAATGGGTTCAAAAATGAGTATATAACAAGTTGTGTGTTCATTTATGAGCAAGTAATATTTTCAAAAATGAGTATTAACATGAGTAATTACGTACTCATTTGTGAGTATGTAACGAGTTTCAAAAATGAGTGTAAACCGATCTTAATATACTCAATTTGGAGCATGTACTGCTTTCAATACTGAGTAATACCCGAGATCTTTGTACTCATTTCTGAGTGTACCGTAATTTCAAATACGAATATTTACTGAGCTGCATGTGCCCGTTTTCGAGTATACAGCAATTTCAAAGACGAGTATGAACTTCACTATAAGTACTCGCTTTTGAATTTATCTTTATTTCATGTATGAGTATTGGTTGAGCTACATATACTCATTTTTGTGCAGATCACAGTTTCGATAATGAGCTGTCAGTACTTTTTGGAGTGCACTGCTTTTGTCTTACTCTATGATGTTTCCTTTTTCTGATTATTGTATTCACAGTTGGCAGAATGTTATTATTTTCTTTTTGTAAGTGGCAGGCACAGGTGGAGTAGCATCTCTCATCGTCTTACCCAAGAGATGCAATTCCACCCGTGCCAGCTAAAAATACTCATAACTTTTACAACTGTAAAGACAATAATAAGAAAAGATGAACATCCTGAAATAAAACAAAAGCAATGCAATCACAGACGAGTACTTACACTGCTGAAACAATTTATGAAATTCATAGAACATGTGAAATGCATTTTGAATTAATAATTGCTTTTTAATTAAAAATGCTAAATTAAGAGCTTAAAATTATTACATTCCATTTTAATATGAATGTATCATGAAACAAAAACAAAACTAATGTAATGTCAAAATATTTTTATTGCAAAACTTGTAGTATTTTCAGCATTAAATTGCAACAATTTTTACTTTCAGTAAAAATATAAATACATGAAAATATATTTTTTTGCTTCGTGAGCAAAACATTGCGTTAAAATTTTCATAGCTTTAACAACAAAATGTTCTACATTATTTTCCAATCCGTTGAAAACAGAGATAGCTTCATCTCATTAACATTACAACACAACATTAAGTTTCGACAAGTGTACCTTAACAGAAAGAGAAAAATTTCACTCCGACTAAATTCTGGACACATTTCAATCTTTTAAAGATTTTAGCCTGTACATAAAATGTTATTAGATTTATTTACTTAATTTAAATTACTAACTTATAATTACTCTAATGTGTGTCTAATATGTGTGTATTCATTTGATGTGAATATATTACCTTTATTTTATTTTTTTAATTTTAATGCAAACTGTAAGCAAAACTTTTTAAATGAATTGTGATTTAGATTGGTAATTAACTCTGTCAACGAAATTTAGTACAAAAGGTAATGGGTTTTCCTACAAAATATTGACTTTATAATTGAGTATTAATTATCTTTTTTTTTTCACAAAACTGATATTGTTTTTTAACCTTAAATTGTTTCATTAAAAAATAAAATTATGTATTCACATGAAATGAATTCTTACAAATTGCAGAAGGAGTAAGTGAATTAAAACATAGATCTAATAATTTATTATACAATGATGACATTTTATAAAAAATGAAGAAAAGTGCCCAGAATTATGTCCACAAGTGTATAGAGATTGCTTAAGAAATAAAATGAGAAATAAATGCAAAATTGCAAAGTTGTACCATTTTTACAAAATATTAGTCATTGATAAGTATAAAATCGCAACACATGTTGCTTGTGGTAAAAATTTATACAGGGTGACTCATAAGTCAGGATGAATTTCCTTATTGAACAATACCAAAACGAATGAAGATAAAAGCATACGGTTTGCACTAAACATATAGGAACAGATAGGTACAAAGCATTACTGCAAATTTTTTTAAGTCCAACTATTTTTTCATTCCAGGTATTCTTGTAACACCGAGAAGTACGGATTCTTTCGCGCCAACCCATTAAATTTTTTTTCTAATGGCAAGGCAGGTTACAATTATAAAAACATCAATTGTGAAACAACCGAACAATTAACAAAAGTAACATTTGACCAAAGTCATTGCCTCAGGCGTTCTCTAGCTCTCCAATACAAGCAGAGCGAGGACTGCTAATGGTCTTTGAAAAAGGTGAGAAAGGTGACAAATTTTAAAACAGTCATCTTGACTAAAAGGTGACAAAAAAGTAACTTAAGGCTACAATGGAGTATGAAAATCATTTTTTTCAATTTTGAAGATACAGTTCTGAATTTTTTATGAGTTTTAGACCCTTATGAGGGGAAGTAATATATAAAGTTTTGTTGTAAATTTCTGAATAATTTTTGAAATACAGAGAATACGGTAGTTTTTAATCGTAAATATTTGAACCGCAAAAACCACTCCATGCAGACCATTTTTTTTTTTTAAACTTGATTCTTTCAATTTTTCTAGATGCCTATTACATATTTAAAGAAAAGTTGGGGAGCAAAATTTCATTAACCACAATATTTAGGGAAAATGTGTCAAAAACTGAGTTCTTGTTAAAATTTCCAATTTTTCTGAAAAACGTCAATAAAATTTGGATTTAAAGCTGATTTAAAAAAAAAAAAAATGAGAATACTGAAAATTTGCTCCCCAACTTTTTTTTATTTGTATATTTTGATCAAGCTGAAAAAAACTAAGAGTGATTAAACATATATTGAACTGCAGGGAGCATTTGGAAGATACGCATGAATTTAAATTTTACGATTCTGAGATATATGTATTTAAATGAAACATTTGGTTACAAATGTACTGACAGAATACTGAAAGAATAGCTTATAACTTCGGTAAAAGTAGTACGAATTGAATTTTTTTTTTTTTTTTTTTGCTATGAATTACGCATAGTTCAGAGATTAATTTTAAGAAAAAAGTGAAAAATCAAAATTTTGATCAATTTTTCGCATTTTAAGACTCTATTGTAGCCTTAAAGGTGACCAAAAATAATTTAAGAAATTAAAAAACAGAAAACGATTATCATTATTTCTGAATTTTTTCCAAAATAGCCTACATACTATTTTTAACGACTTAAATTCTGAACATGAATATGATAGGGCGAAGTAACAAAATAAATCATTTTAGGACATATTTTCAAAAAACTTTCAGAGTTAACTCTATGTTAAGCAGGGGTGGTTGTGAGCTCATAAAAAATACAAGAAAGTTTCAAAGAGAAAATGTGTGTATGTAGGGGAGGGG